>PVKA01006476.1:27112-83502 GCA_004027165.1 Ctenomys sociabilis
ACTGTACAAGGTGCATACATGAAATTATATTTACAGGTTTTTTTATAGCTGAATTATATCAAAGATTCAATAATTATTTACCTAGTGGATGACCATAGCACTAAAAGCCAACATAATATCCTGTCCAACCACCATTAGTGCAGATCTTGCCTCTCATAGAATTATGTAGAAGCACAGCGTTATCTATCCCAACTGTACTCTCTATACACACACATCCTGATTTTTTAGAGACTCTTTCCAAGATCTAGTTATTATAAATTGTGGTGCTATAAACATGGGAATGCCTGTATTTCTGTAAAATTAAGACTCTCTTGAGAAGATACTTAGAAACGGATTGTTGCATCAAATGGAAATTCTAGTTTTAGTGTTTTGAGCAATCTCTACACTGATTTCCATAGTGGTTGTACTAGTTGTTATTCCCACTAACAATGTAGAATGGCTCCTTTTCCCCCACATTCTTGCCAGATTTGTTATTATTTGTAAAATCAGAATTTTAGAAACAATTGCAGTGACTATGTGACAGAAGGTTTAAGTACAAGAATCTTTCTTTACATGTAGCAGGATCACATATATAGCCACTACTTTCAGATGTGCAAAAACTTTATAACTTCTTTTTTCCCCTTTTAATTGGTGTACTGTTTATCAGAAGGCTCTTCCCACTGCAGAGAACTAGAAGGAAAGGACATAGGGCCAACTCATTCATCCTGCCAGTCTGTATAATCTTGCCCTGACAGTTTAAGCACAATCTCATCTGGAAAATCTAGTCCCTATTCAAAACAAAACAAAAATTATTAGTACATGTATGTAATCCCAGAACTCTGGGAGGCCAAGGTAGAAAGATTGTAAGTTGAGTTCAGCCTAGGAAACACTGTATCAAAATAAAATTTTAAAAAGTGTTGAGAAAACATAAAGAAAATCTAGTCCCTTGGTTAAATAATACATCGTTCAGATTTCTTCTTGTGAACTGTTTTGTGAAGAATAATCATGATTATTTTACTAGTGGTTTGTTTGTACCTGTTGGACAGTACAAAGTGTCTGAAATCTTGGCATCACTGGATGTTTCCATCTTCACTGCCATTTTTACATATTGCTTGCTGTTTTTCTTTAAATTTTTTATCTTGAGATAATTATGGATTCTCATAGTGTTGTAAGAGATAGCCAGCCATGGTGGCACTCTCTGTAATACCAACCCTCAAGAGGTAGAGATAGAAGGATCGCTGCAAGTCCAAGACCTCCCTGGCTTACATAGTGAATTTATGGCTGGCCTAGGACACATAGTGAGTTCAAGGCCAGCCTGAATTATACAGGGAGACCGTGTCACAGAAAACCAAAAAAAAAAAAAATAAAAGACATAGTAGACTCTGTATATGTTTCAACTAGTTTCTCCAAATAGGAACACCTTGCATAATTATAACATAATTTCATAGCCAGAAGCTTGACATTAACATAATCTCTTGATTTTAATTCACCAATTTGGCATGTATTTGTTCTGTGTTTGTGTCTGTGTTTAGTTATGTATAGTTTTATCATCTGCACAGTATAGTAGGGTCCACCATTCTAAAGCTGTAGAACAATTTTGTGATAAGGATCCCATCCCTATGCTACCTTTCTATAACTACAACCACAACCATGTTCTTCCCTTCACCTCTGCCTGATTCTTGGCAACTACTAATCTATATTTCACTTCTATAATTTTGCCATTTCAATAATGCTGTTTAAATAGAATCATATATAACTATTTGAGATTGACTTTTTCATTTGATATTATTCTTTTGAGATACGCCCAAGCTTTTGTGTGAACTAAATTGTTCTTTTGTATTGCTGAGCAGTACTCTATATTCTGACATTTCATACATAGTTTATGCACCTGTTGAAGGGCCTTTAAATTCTTTCTACTTCCTTGGCTATTACACATAAAACTATGATGAACATACATGTACAAGATTTGGGGAAACATAAATTTTCTTTTCTTATGATAAATGTTCAAGGTAAAGTTAGGGTGTTTGTGGTAACTGAATGGATCATTTTGTAAAAATTGGCGTACTTTTCCAGGGTAGCTGTACCAGTTTATGGGGCATCCTGGCAAATTTTTTGAAAGGCTCATTATAAGGTATACGTAATGTCTACATTTAATTTTATTTTATTTAATTTTATTTTATTTTTTTTTGTCTTTTTGAGACAGGGTCTCACTATGCAGTTCAGGCTGGCCTTAAGCCCACTTTGTAGCTCAGGCTGGTCTCGAACTCACAACAATCCTCCTGCCTCAGCCTCCCGAGTGCTGGGATTACAGGCATGCGCCACCATGCCCGGCTACATTTAATTTTAAAGAGTGTTCCTATTGATGAATTGTTTTAGTTTAATGAGTTTTATTATATTAAAAGAATGTATTTAACAGGAAGATTATATCAGTAAAATATTAAAATTTTAATACATAGACTGTTTAGAATAAACACCAACATTTTCATTGTCTAATGGTTTACCTACTTACAAGATCAAAAAAAAGGAAACAAAAGAAAGAAATTTCTATGTGAACTATAGTGAAAATACAATTGTCTACCACAGAAATAATTGTTGGTTCAGTTACCACACCTAAGGCAGCCTTCACACATGGCAAAGCATGTTCCATATACAAGTCTCACTTATACTGATAGCACATGTGCTTAGCTTTTCTTTCCTGTGTGGCAGGCCATACTTGTCATCACTCTTGTGTTCACCTATCGCCCGGAGCTTCCTGTTGTACTCTTAAAAATTAAATGTGAACTTTGCAGGAAAATATCAAAAAATAAAATATCAAATACATACTGGGTCTTTCGAATAAACATCAACATTTTCTACATCAGCCATTTGCTTATTAAATTAAAAAAATAACCAGCATAAATAAATTTCTATGTGAACCACAGTGAAATTACAAATAGAACTCTACGACAAAGCTTATCTTTACTTCGATTATCACATCTAAGGCAGTTTTCACATGTGATAACAGCATGTTTCATGCATAAGTATCGCTTACACTAGTAGCACATGTGTTTTGTTTTCCTGTTTTCTTTGGTAGACCATGCTCAGCATCTTGCTGGTCTTCTGCTTTCTTGGGAAGTTCTTGTGATGCACCTGTCCACCTATCTGCTCCAGAATTGTTTTGTGGAGTTTATTAGGCTGATACATATTGTTCTCCCTCTGTTGTATTTACTCATTTGTCATTTCCAGGCACAATCCTCTTAAGAAAATTTCTCCATGATATTTTGTGCTTGTTGTTATCTTTGTAAACTGTGAAACTCTGTGTTTGATATGTTCAGGATCAAGTAAAACACAACCATTGACCAACACTTTGTGTTTCATGTGTCAGTTGCTGCATGACTCTTCATTCACTCTGCCTTTTGTTGTAAAATGTGTTCATTTCTGGCTTCATTTGTGTTGAGGTTTCACTATCAATTTATTTTGTTTGTTTTGAGAAATGATCTCCCTGTATAGTACAGGCTAGCCTTGAACTTGCTATGTGGCTGAAGCTGAACTTACACTTATAGGATCCCCCTACCTTAGCCTCCCAAATGCTGGGATTACAGGTGTGCTTCACTATCAATTTTATCTTCATGATGTAATATTGACAGTATCAGTACTACTTTATTTTTATTTGTCCTGTGGGAGGGCAATTCTATGTCTTTGAAATCCAAAGATTGTAGTATACATTTGTGTATTGTGAATTTGCCACATTTTTCAGGAATGTCAGCTTTGTTCTTGTGAATAGTTATAACAACTATTGGGCTGGTCAACTGATGTTCTTTTAGCAAATGGATAGCCGGTGAACCAATTGTTCAACCAATTGTACTTTTTTTGGTACCAGGGATCGAACTCAGGACCTTGCACTTGCTAGTCAGGCACTTATGCCACTGAACTGTCTCCCTGGCCCCCAATTATTGAATGTGACATCTGTGTTACTTTTTTGAAACAGGTACAACAAGCCTGTCACAATATCATATGGAATATTACTGCACAAATAAAGATCTGGAACCAGGAAATAGCTCAGCGGCATAAGCACCTGCTTGGGAAGTGCAAGGTCCTGAGTTTGATCCCCTGTCCAAAAAAAAAATAAAATAAAGATTTGGTGGCTGAGTTCTAGGATAATTTTCTAAATTCAAGATGTAAACTGTCTTTGGATCTACCAGGGCATATATTTTTATACCATATTTAGAAGGTTTATTTGGCATATATTGTTGAAAGCTTCAACAACCACTAAAGGATGCATACTGTTTGTCAATTACCATATATTTGGATGATATATAAATTGACAGTTCAAAACAAAGCTTTTAAAGAATAATCGTTGGATGTTTTTCTTTCTTGGTGGGTCTTTTTGTTCTCAAAACCTAGGAAATTTTGAAGGAAACTAAATCTCTTGAATGTCATTATTTTCTAAAGTCTCAACACCATATCTGTCACTTCTTCATAAATCTTTGATTCTGATGATTAGAATGATAAAGTCCTGCTGTGAAGGCTTTTAGTTCAGATAGTGAGGTATCATGATAAATATATTTTTGAGTATTACTATTTATGCAAATCAGATGTTTGACTTGTATTTCATTATTAGTATATTTCAAAACATCATGCAGCATATTGTCAGCAGTTGCCAACAATGAATTGCAGTATTGGGATTCCATCTAACAGGTTTCACTCTGACTAGAGCCTAATAACATTTTCTGACCTAGCTCTAACATTGGATCATTCAGGTATACATGACTGTTTTATAGCATTTTGACTAATCAAATATTCATTTCTGTTTTCTTCTTCATCTGAATCAAGGTCCTCATTCTGTACTTCTCTGTCTGCTACGTCTTGCTAACTTATTTGACTTATATGATCGAAGTCATCATTGTAGCTGAGTCACCAGATGACTCATTTTCAACCAGTCAAAAGAAGATTTTCAATCAATACTGTACTAAATTGGGCTAATTGTATAAGAAAAATCAAAAGAAAACATTTAATAAGAATTATAAATGCACAAAAATGTACCATGACACAGTGTATGTATGCCACCTATTTACATTTTGACACATATGCATACACCTTGCTGTTCACATGAAGTGGGTAAACATAGAGATTGCTTCCTGTATTCTCCCAACACAGCTGCTGAGGCACACATCGGCTACTGTTATGCTAAAGTACATATTTTCCATCAAAAAGTATGGTAGGAGTGTATTTTATTCACCCATAAAATCCCATGAGTATTCTAGTTTCTTTACATGTTCACCAGCATTTGGTATTATCACCATTTGTTTTTACCATTTTTATTTTAGCTATTCTGATAGCTACATAGTGTATAGTTTAAATTCATTATAGTTTAAATTTGTATTTTTTTCTTATAAAGTTGAACATGTTTCATGTGCTTATTTGGTATCTATCTCTGCAGTGAAATAAGCATCTTTTGTGCATCTTAGAATGGTATATGTTTTTTTAACTGCTAAGTTCTTTATATTCCAGGTTAAAATTCTTTGTTCACTATGTTTGGAGATATTTTCTTTCTTACCTTTTTATCATCTTTACAGAGACACAGAGAAAAGTTTTAACTTTGATAAGCAAGTATAAGAACTGCATAGTCATCCATTCTAAAGATTTTCTTTTATAGTTGTTTCTAAAAGGTTTATAGTTTACATTCACATTTAAATCTATGATTCTTTTTTGTAAAAGATGAGATATAGGCCCAAGTTGCCCCCCACAGATGTCCAGTTGTTCCAGCACTGCTGCTGAAAAGCCTGTCTTCCCACTATTGAATTCTTTCTTTCTTTTGAACTTTTTAGGGAAAGGTCTACAGAGTGTTCAGGGTCTCACTACTAAATCGGACTTGTAGTGATCTGCCTGTTTATAGCCTCCCAAGAGCTGGAATTACAGGCGCATGCCACCAAACCCAGTTTCAATTGCCTAGTCTCAGTTGCCCAGTTTTAATTGTCTCAGCACGCCTTGAGGGTGGGGCCAGCATGGCAGGCCTGGGAATCAAACCCCTGGCCCCTGTGCCTGCTTGTAGGTGCTTTAATCCACTGAGCTATTTGGCTGGCCCCTTGAGTTCTTTTAGTAGTCAAAAATCAGTTGGCTCATTGTGTGTGGTTCTATTTCTGAGCTCTTTGTTCCTCAACTAATTTCCAAAAGAGATTGTAATTGGCTGTTATTTTTTTTGCTCAATAGAATTTTCTTGTGAATCCATCTAAGTCTATAGATTTATTGAGAACTTACATTGCAAATTCAACTTCTGTCTGTATATATATCTACATTTTTATCTTTATCTCTGTCATTGATCTATCTGCCTATATACACACACAACCACACACATCAGGAAGATAAAAACTTGTATAAATACTTTAATACTAAATTTAATACTAATTAAATTAAATAAATTTAATACTAATTTTAATACTAATATTTTGTTTTTATTTTGAAATTTATTGAGATTTATGATTTTTTATTTGTTTATTTTTTGATTTACGGGTGGAAAGATTTATTTAGCTCACAGTTTGTGGAAGTTTAAGTCCCTAATCAGCTGGCTCTAAGGCAGAGTGGCACATGGCAGAGGGCAATAGTTTATGACAATGGAAAGCAGCAAAAGCAGTAAGAGTAGAAAAGGAGGAGTAATGACCTATTTATTATTATTATTATTTTTGTACCAGGGATGGAACTCAGGACGTTGCACTTGCCAGGCAGGCACTTAAGCCACTGAGTGAACTCCTTGGCCTTACAATTTATTAGTCATGAGATTAATACAAGTTACCATTGGTCTCTACAATTACAAGAGGTGCTCAAAGTAGTGGCTGTTATCTTCCAGACACTTATTAGTATGACATGTTGCTGAAGTGTGCATACATTTTTGTAGACTTCGTATACATGGCACACATACATATATAAACATATATACATGTATATGTGACTTCCGTTCATTCATTTTTGTTTTTTAAGGAGCTGACTCATTTTTTCTGAGCTGTCAAATTTATGAATGCAAAGCTTATAGTCTATTTCCTCTCAGTGGCCATAAGATGTGTAGGGATCTCCTGTTTCATCCTGATATTGAGGATTTTACTCTTTTTATTGGTTTTGCTATAAATTTTATTGAACGTTTTAAGGAATCAACTTTTCCCTTCATTGATTTCCAGTATAATTTCTTTCATTGTATTATTTCCTTGATTTAGGTTTGTTTTCTTTTTCTAGTCTTCAGGTAAGAAGTTAGCTTATTGATTTCAGACCTTTCCTAATATATATACATTTAGTGCTACAAACTTCCCTCTTATACTATTTCAGCTGCATCCTACATATTGATGTATTTTCATTAAGTTCTACAAAACTAAAACTTGCTTTAAAACATTTCATTGATGCACAGATTGTTTAGAAATAATTTATTTCATTTCCAACTCTTTGAAGATATTCCTGTAGTCTTTCTCTTATTCATGCTTAATTGGATTCTTTTATAGTCAGAGAATATACTCTATATTATTTATTACAATTCTTAAAACATTATGGCTTATGTTGTGGCCCAGGATGTGGCCAGTTTTGGTGATTATTCTATGGGCTCTTAAAAAAAATGAGAGCTCTTAATGTTTGGTCCAGTGTTTTACATTTGTTAATGAGACTGTTGTTTTCATTTTCTTCTAGTCATTTCCCCCCTAGTCTTAAAGGGATGTTTAGATATGTATCTTGATTTACATTGTTTTTAAATGTATGAGTTTCTCTATTGTATTCTTAGTCATTGATCTAAGGTATTATGATATACATATGTAAAGTTGCAGTCTATTATTGAGCTTTAACACTTAAGTGAGGTACTGTATAGGAAACTTGGTTTCCTTTAGAGGCCTTTACTCTCCTCACGTTTTAGAAATATGTATTCATTTTTTCTGTCTTCATTTTATTTTTCAGCCCATTAAAATGTTTTTTTTTTTATTTCAGTTGTTACACTGTCTTTTTTCCCTTCATAGATTCATTTTTTAATCTTGTATTTCTTTGCTGAAAAGTTCTACTTTTTTCATTTGGTTCAAGTGTGCTCATTGGATTATTTTTGTAATGATTGCTTTGAAATCTGTGTCAGATAATTCTGACATCTGTAATGTCTGCTAACATCTTTTAATAGTCTTTTCTGTGTTTACCTGCTGCTTAGTATGACAAGTAGTTTTCTGTTGAAACTTGGACATTTTGGATGTTCTGTCATTAAGCTATGAAATCTTAATAATCTTCTGTTTTTGTCTGGCTTTCTCTGTCGAGGAGTAGGTGGTAGCTGAGGGTAAAAATTCATTTTTCTCATTTCACTCCATAGACACCCACTGAGTGGGACTTCTTGTTACTGCTTGGTGTGGGGGGGAATTCAACTCCACACCAGGCCTCCACTGACTACTTTGACAGAGGGCACCAGGAGTATCTTACTATTGCTATCCACATGGCTTCTACTGGTACCAGCCTGGTAGGGTGTTGGATAGGCTCTCTACTCAGCCTTTGATGGCTTGGATGATGCCACAATTTTCCTGTTTGCTTTGGTGGGCATAGAGTGCTTATTATATCTGTGTTTCAATGTTGCTGGGGTATTCCTTCCCTGGTCTTTTTTGCTAGGGAGGCAGGCTTTTATTGGAAAGCATTTTTTCTCTTTGTGCCCAGGGCATTTCTTGGTTGCTTGGTGAAGTAGTTTTATTAGAGTTGTTTTAAAATCTTTCTCACATAATTCCAACATCCATTTCTTCTCAGTGTTGATACTTGTCAGTTGTTTTGTCTCATGTGACTTAGAGTATATCCTAGTTATTTTGGATATTATGAGTCTTTAGGTCCTATTTAACTTTTTTTATTAAGTAAGTAATGCATTGAGGTATAGCCTGAGGACTGTGTGTGTACGTGCATACACGTACTTCACCACTAATACCATCTCTGCAAATGTGTTGATGTTGAGATGGATGTCCAGCTCCTCACCTGGGTCATGAACACCTTCCCAATGGAAGGGGACCAGTGATTCATACTGTCATATGGCTTCTGCTCCACACTTAAGGCACTACCTTGGCAGGGGACCTGAGTGGTGTGGTCTAATGGGAGATGGAAGTCAGCTACTTGCTTACTCCTACTTAGCCCAGTATGTGGGGAGTTTTGGAGCACTGACTCCTGATTGTGCGTGTGTGTGTGTGTGTTTATGTGTGTCTGTCTGTCTTTTTGGCCCCACTGAAAAGTCAGTAGGTAGTGGTACAGTTTTTCCGTTGGTGTTCTGAGAAAAGTAGAAACAAAGATTTTCTGTGGTTGGCCTACCCTTTTCTTCATCATTTGGATGGGGGAATGTGCTTTCTGCAGACCAATTTTCTTATTTTCACTTCAGCAGTTCCAGTTTAAGGGCTTCTATAGCACATTATTGGAGATGTATGTGAGATGATAAGGAAATCCAGGGAACTCACTGCAGTGTCGTTCTTCTAGCCTTGTAGTCTCTAGGCAATCTGTGTGTTCTTCCCATCTTAGCTACTTGTTTGTGTGTTACGTCCAGGGATTTTTAGTATAAGGTGGGCCAGAGAGAAATAGGGCTTTTACATTTGGACCAGAACCAAAAGTCTCCTGTGTATAGTGTGCAGTAAGAATTCCAGAGTAAATTCTGTGCACATTTCATATGGTAAAAGTGTTAGTTCATTCTTCTTTACTGTTTTTTGTCAGAACCAGGGATTGAACTCGGGCCCTTGTGCTTGCCAGGGAAGCACTTATTCCACTGAGCCATCTCCCTGGCCTGTTCATTTTTCAAACATACTGTATATCAGGCACCACAATTGATCCCTGGAACTATAGATAGGAGCAAGACATATTCTTTACTTTCAAATAGCTCACAGTTTTATATAATTCCAAGACCCTTGAAATAAATGTAAGTTTGCCCTGTAATAGTAGCAGAAGACTTTACTTATTTTACTTTTTCTTTCCAGTAGGAATTAGAGCAAGAACTTCATGCACAGTTCTTTGTTTTACAAATAAAAGTAAATCTAGTTGTATACTACCTTGCTTTTGGGATTATTCGAGCTCTTTCCTTTCTCATCTGATTTAATCCTCTTTTGGTTTATGAGGTAACAGACAAATGGAGAAGGGTCCTAGTCACTCCTGCCTTGTAGTTACCTTGGTTACCATTTGCTGGTTACTCTAATTACCATAAAGCCCTCTGCCAGGAGCTTCCCATTTAGCAGGCAATGCATCCCAGGCCATCTGCTTAGTCATGAGTTGGGAAAAATCTGCAAGTAGCAGTATCCAGGAGTCCTGGCGCCTCTGCCTTGCTACATACAGGGCCCCTGGCCCACCCACCTGCCTATCCCTGGCAGAACTGTGGCTCTTCATGATCTCTGGGTGGAAAGTTCAACCCAACTGCCATTGTGATGCTGAACTTAAAATAACAGTAAAAGCCAACCCTCATGGACATAACCTCCATGATCCTTGAGGGCTTTTTTGTTTTTGAAAACTTTGGGGTTTTATTTGATGGCATTGGGTATTTATTTAGTCCAAGGTCTTTGTACTGAGGTGCATCCCCAGCCACCACCACCACCACCACCACCACCACCACCACCATCATCATCATCATCATCATCATCATCATCATCATCATCATCATCATCATCATCATCATCAGTAGTAGTAGTAATAGTATTTTGAGATGGTTCTTGCTAAGTTGCTCAGGCTAAACTTGAAATTATAATTATCCTGCTTTAGCTCCTAGAGTACTGGGATCACAGGCCCAGTGGAAACTTGCTTTGATCATTTGAGAATACCCAGAAATAGGGCGTGTTGAACTTTCTCCTTGATCATCATAATGGCATTGATAATGGTGATAACATTCACTTAACTCAGGTCTGTCCTGAGAATTGTATCTTCTCACTTAATCCCAGTGGTAACCTTAGGAATATGTGGGATTAGACCCATTTTCACAACAACGTGGTTGAGGCACAGAGAAATTAAGGATTGTTTCCAAGGCCATTAACTCAGGTCATGGGGCTGGGAAGCCACAATTTAAATCTAGGCAGTCTGGATTTAGAGGTGAAATTCTTGTTTTTCTCCCTTTAGAAATGTGACAATCTTTCAGTTTTATTTTGCTTGATTTTTTTGCTTGAAATCAAGAGTAATGTATTTGAAAGAAGTGTTTCTGGGCTTCTAAAAGGAATCACACAATGAAATAGTAGTTATGTCTCTAAAGGCAGTTTTTATTTTCTTCTTACTAAACCACACATATTGAACTGACAATAAGAGTATTAAGAAACAACAGTGCATAGCTTATATATTCAACTGCCTATAAGATAACCATCTAATACTCAGATTTTGTTTTTTTTAAAGTAAGAAACAGTACTTTTGTTAGAATTCTGTGCATTTTTGCTTAGTTGCTTAGAGCTCCATAAAAATTTTTAACAGATTATTTCTAATTCTGTGCACCTATTATATTGCTTTATACATTTGTGATGATTTCTATTAGTTTAGCACTCTTTTTATTCCAATATAGCTATCAGGATAGCTAGAAAGACATGATTCACAAGTTATTATGTCAATACTATCCAGGCCAGTAGATTTTACATTTTACTTTGGGGACTTAATATAATGCAGTTATGAGATAGCCAAATTTCTCTGTTGAGAAAAGGTTCATGCTGTACTTTATTTTGCTTTTTCAGTGAGAATGTTCATTGATTTGAGATGTAGAGTCCATTTTTATGCATACTCCATGTACTTGGTATTATACCTTACATTTTTTTCCAATCCATGTAAACACAGAGTGTTCAGTCTAAATTTTCTGCTATTCTGTTAGGGAATAACATATAATTCTCTTAAAATCATCCATTAATTAGCATTTTTCCATACTGTTAGCTGCCACATTTCTATAGTCACTTGGCCATTATGTGATTTATGTGAAGCAAGTACTTTTTCAGACTCATGTTAACTTATCATCCATACCATTTAAATCTATTTTACTGATATAAAAAATTCTTTGTTCTAGTACAAGAGGACCCCTAGAAGTGGGCTTTAAAATTTCAAATTACTCCACTAAACACACATTTGTTAAAGCATCTGCTGAATCAAGTCTTGCTGGGTATTTGGGAAAAGGACAAGAAGTTGGACCAGTGGTTATATAGAGAGCCCACCTTTCAGAAGGAAATGGCTCAAAGGTGTGCAGCAGTGATGTGGGTTCTCTGGCCTTGAGCATTTCATATGTCAGCAGAGAATCGCAGTGGAAAACACCCAAGTCATTTGTTCCAAAACTCACAGGTGACTTGTCCTTAATAAAATACTGTGTCAGTCTTTGCTTCCTACACTTTTCATTATAATACAATTATCATGTCTTATTTCTTTGCCCAATGTGTCCCTTTGTCTCATTCCCCCTTGGTCACTATACCTTTCATCAGTTACCGAGAAGAATTGAATTATCCACTTCATCCTTGTCATCATTTTGGAAGGCCTTTCCGCAAGGTCTTCGGGGCACAGACTTAAGTAAGGCACCTGTTTTTGCAGATCTTAAATACATGTTGGCTTGGGAAATGAGGGCTTGTGGTAAATCATGGGTCCCAAGGCAGTTGTACAAGTGCTTTGCTGGAAGTTTAGATAAGGTGTCTAGGTTCACAAAAGAGTATGCAAGATACTCCAGAGGACCTGACAGTGTTTCTCAAAGGAAACATTTGAAAGGTGAAAGAGATATGAACTAGGAAGTAGGAGAGCTGGTTTATTGTCATTTTACAGTAAAGCTAAAATGTCACCTTCTTAATTATTCCTTTACCCAAACAGATACTGTTGAGTTGCCCTGTTTTGTTTTCTGCTATAAGCAGTTGCCATTATCTTCTTGCTCTGTTACTTGGCTACTAATTGTGTTTCCTTCTAGAATGTAACCTTCATGAGAACAAGAGCCCTCTCTCTATTTTATAGTGTTACCAGGGTTTAGCAGTGTCTGTCACATAACGGGAGCTTGAAAAGTGTTTGTTGACTTAATAGATGAATGAAGAATCAATGCTTGAGGGCCGGCCAGATTAAAGCGCCTGCTTAGGCAGACAAGGGGGCTAAGGGTTTGACAGACACAGGGGTTAGGGGTTTGATCCTCCTTGTGCAGTGTCAGCCCCACCCAAGGGACATGCTGAGACAGTGATTGAGACTGGTTGTGGTGGCGCACACCTGTAATCCCAGCCCTTGGGAGGATTAAAAATAGGAAGGATCACTAGGAGTTGGATCTGTGTAGTGAGCCCCTGTAGACCCTGTACTAAATACATTTTTTATTTTAAAAAAAGAATGAATGTTTGAGGTAGCGTGAGCAGATAGAAACAAATATATGTGAAGATTCAATTGAGAAAGTACAAATAATTATGTGCTAAGAGTAAGAGGGCTTTTCCTTAAAAGTTGTGAGGTAAAGCATAGATTTATAATTTTAATCCAAAAGCTTTTGAAAGTTATCAGGCTGCATGCTAAGTCAAATGCTCTTTTCCAGAAGTCTTGTGATTGATAGCTGAATATAATTTAAACATCTATTATGGGCAAAGCTGATGACCTGTCCCTCCCCACACACTGGCCTTTATTATCTAAAGAGGATTTTAGCATTATGGTTCAGTGCTATTCTTTTGTCTTTTCTACAAGATCAAATTTTTTAGATTCTACATGAGAGTTAGATTAGGTGACACTTATCTTTCTGTGTCCGGCTTATTTTATTTAACATAATGACTCTAATTTCTTCCATTTTATCCCAAACCAGGATTTCATTTTTTAAATGACTGAATAGTATTCAGTCTGTATATGTACCATTTTTATTTGCCCATCAATGGACACGTAGATTATGCCCATTATTTTTGCTACTGTGAATAGTGCTGCAATGTATATGAATGTGAAGATGTGTCTTCAAGATATTGACTCCATTTCTTTTGGATACCCAGTAGTCAGTTTGGTGCATCACATAGTTTTTCTATTTTTAATTTTTGGGGAATCTCCATAATGTTTTCTATAGTGGCTGGACTACTTTACATTCTCACCAGCAGACAGCAGTGGTTCCCTTTTGTCTACATTCACTCTAAAACTATTGTCTGTTTATTAACAGTCCTTCTTACTGTAGTGAGTTAATATCTCATTTTAGTCTTAATTTTCATTTCTATGATGTAGTGATGTTGAGCATTTTTCATATACCTGTGGATCATTTGTATGTTTTCTGAAGTGTCTATTTTGATCCATTGCCCAATTAAAATTTACATGTGTATTCAATGATATTCAGGACATCAATCAATCATAGACAAAACATTAGTTTGAGTTTATAGTATTGCTATTCTCTTTAAACAAAATGCCTGAGGCATATGTGCCAGCCACTTTTGTTTCAAGACACTACCACTTCAGGGGATTTTGTCTCCTCTTGTTTTAGTGATCAAAGTGGCATATATATATATATTTTTGTTTGTTTTCTTTATTTTATTGAAGTACAAATATTAATGAGACAGTTTCAAGACACATTAACAGGACTGATTTGATAAATTAATACATTGCAAACTGTTTTCATAATGTTTTGGTATCGTACACGGTGCATACATGATATTATACTTACAGACATACCAGATGTCTCTTATCAGTAAATTAAGAGAGTGTAGCTGTTTGTGTATCTTATTTTTTATACGTGAATTACATCAAAGATTCAATAATTAATACTTTCCACCTCGTTATTTTCCTAGTGGTTGTCCATACTACTAGAAACCGACATAATATCCTGTCCAACCACCAATAGTGCAAATCTTGCCTCTCATAGAATTATGTAGAAGCACAGCATTATCTATCCCAACTGTACTGTCCATACACACACACCATGATTCTTCCTTTCTATACCCCTTCCATTCTCTACAACTGTCAAAGATGGGCACTCCATTGTCACTCAACTAACTTAGGTGCTTGAACTGTACAACATAATCCAACACAGTCCAGCATTCCACAACAATAGTGAGTTATCCGAAGAAGTTGTCGACCATAGCCATTTACAGCTCAACTTATTATTATGACCCCACGATGTATACTTCATTTTTATACTTTTATGCTGGATGGTTAAGACCTAGATAAAGCAAGACGTATATACCAACACATGTACTTTATGTTTCTTATGAGGTCAGTGAAGTCCCCTCACAGTTTATCTTGTAGTCCTGTACCTTATTATGTAGATCCTTTGTCAGTGTCATCCATGTGGATGAGTCACGGCCAATGCTTGACCACTTTGCTCTTGTGAGAGCCTGAGAGACAGGTTTCTCTCCATGTGACTCTCCCTAGGCACTATAGAACTTCCATCTCTTTCGTCTGTGGTTCCATAATCTTGTTCAGAAAATATGGAGCTCACCTGAGTTTCATGATGTTACAGTACACATTCTCCAATGTCCCGAGTCTTCGCTGACCTTGAAAGGCTAGGGCCAAAATGTTGGCTGGCCTTGTGGCTCTTCTATTTCTCCAAATTTGATCTGTGAACTTAAGTTGTTAAACATCCAGAAGAAAAGCTGATTAGTATTCTGTAGCATATGACATTCACTTTGCCATATCGGACTCAATTGATTTTAGTTGTTGTTGTACATTTCCATTTGTATTTCTTCTTTTTGCTTCTTATACTAGGGAGACTACGATATTTACACATGTGTGTATGCTTTATTTCACTTATGAGTATATGTTCAAGTGGCATCCACTTCAGTATATATGCTTCAAGCTTATCATTCTTAATAGCTGAGTAATACTCCATTATATAGAAATACCACATCTTTTTCAACCATTCCTCATGTGATGGACATCTTGGTTGTTTCCAAGATTTTGCTATAACACATTGTGCTGCTATAAACATAGGTACACATATATCACTATGATACAATGTTTTCAGTTTCTTTGGGAAAATTCCCAGTAGGGGGATAGCTGGCTTGAATGGGATTTCTAGTCCTACTGTTTTGAGGAGTCTCCACACTGACCTCTACAATGGTTGTACCAGTCTCCATTCCCACCAGCAGTGGAGAAGTGTTCCCTTTTCCCCACAACCTTTCCAACATTTATTGTTGGTTGATTTCCTTATGGTAGCTATTCTTTCTGGAGTGAGATGGTATCTCAGTATTTTTATTGCATTTCACGGATGACTAGCGATTTGAAGCATTTTTTCATACATTTATTCGCTTCTTTAATTTCATCCTCTGAGAAGTGTGTATTCATCTCAGACACTCATTTCTGAATTGGGTCTTTAAATTTGAGGGCCCTGTTATATCTTAGTTATATATTCTAGAGAGTAGACCTCTGTCTGATTGCTTATTAGTTAGGATATTTTCAAAATTTGTGGGTTGTCTTTTCACTCTGTTGACAATTTCTTTTGACATGCAGAAGCTCCTTAAGAAGAGTGGATCCCAGTTGTTGATTCTTTTAAGTGCTTCCCATGGGAATATATGTTTGTTCATGAACTTTTTACCTACCCCTTGTCTTCAAGAGTTCCTCCTACTTTCTCGTCCAGGAGATTGAGTTTCTGTTTTAATGTTTAGATCTTTAATCCATTTTGACTTTAACTTAGTGCATGGTGATAGAGCTGGGTCAAGTTTTAGTTTTCGGCATGTAGAAAGCCAGATTTTCCAGCACCATTTGTTAAAGAGGCTATCTTTCTTCCAGTGAGCTTGTATAGCCCCTTTGTTGAAGATTAGACAGCTGAGTGTGATTATAGATACCTCTGCGACTTCTAATCTGTTCCACTGATACTCAGGTCTATTTTGTTGCCATTACCATGTTGATTTTATCACAGTGGCTTTGTAGTATAATTTCAAGTCAGAAATTGTGATGCCTCCTGCCTTGTCTTTA
Source organism: Ctenomys sociabilis (assembly GCA_004027165.1). NCBI lineage: Eukaryota > Metazoa > Chordata > Mammalia > Rodentia > Ctenomyidae > Ctenomys > Ctenomys sociabilis. The sequence continues at coordinate 43,871 of PVKA01006476.1, forward strand.
TTGGCCAAGATTGCCTTTGCTATTCTAGGTCGTTTGTGGTTCCAAATAAATTTTGGCCTTATGTCGTTTGAGCATTCTTGGTTTGAAGTTGAGACTGTCTGAGCACAGAATTGCTACTCCTGCTTTTTTCTGAGGTGCTGGGGCATGTAGTATTGTTTTCCATCCTTTGACTTTGAGCCTATGAATGTATTTTTGAGTTAAGGGTGTTTCTTCTATACTGCATATTTTTGGAGTTTGTTTCCTAATCCACTGAGCCAGTCTATTTCTCTTAATTGGAGAATTGACTCCATTTACATTGATGGTTATAATTGAAATGTGCTGACTTACATTTGCCATGATATTTACCTGGTGTTCTTTACTCCTTTATAATCTGTGTTTAACTGTCTGTCCTATTTAGTGGGTTCCTTCCATTCTCATTCATGGAGTTCTGGTCATTGTGGTCTCTCTCTAGAACCTCTTTCAGCAGCCTGTGAAGGGATGGCTTTGTCATCATGAAATTCTTTAGTTGTTCTTTGTCGTGGAAGTATTTCAGTTCTCCATCAATCTTGAAAGAGAGTTTTGCAGGGTATAATAGTCTGGGCTGGAATTTGTTTTCATGTAGGACTTGAAGAACTCTGCTCCATGCTCTCTTTGCCTTCATTGTTTGTATAGAGAAGTCGGTTGTAATTCTGATGGGTTTTCCTTTGAATGTGAGCTGCTTCTTCTCTCTAGCAGCTTTCAGTGTATTATTTTTGTGTTGGATTTCTCGGATCTTTACTATTATATGTCTCGGTGTGTTTCTACTTGGGTTGAAGTTATTTGGTGTTCTGTATACTTCGGTGACCTGAATGTTGGATTGTTTCCTCATATTCAGGAAGGTTTCTGTGATTATTTCTCCCCAAATTCTTTTTATGTCATTTGTATTGACTCCTTCATTCTCACTGATACAAATTATTCTCACATTCTTCATCCTGGCATCATCTTGCAGGTGATGTATTATTTTTTCCTCCATTCTCGTTGTTTTTAAGAGATCCTTTCTCACCTTTTCACTAGCTGCGCCACCATCTTCAAGATCTGAAACTCTATCTTCGCTTTCACTCAAATGGTTTTGTATACTCGTGATTGCTATTTTTAGTTCTTCTACATCTCTTTGACTGTGTTTCATGTGTTCTATTTCTTTTCTGTATTGCTCATTCAAGGAATCCATCATATTTCTGATCTCCTCAATTTTTTTATCCATGTCTGCTTTAGAGGTAGTTATTCTTTTTCTGCAGTGTTTGTTCCAAGTTGGTTTTCTTCTGTATATTTCTGGACTTGTTTCTGTATTTCAGATGCTATGATTTCAAAGAATTCTTTTTTTTTCAAAGAATTCTTTTTTGATTTCAGAAATTATTTCTGCTTTGAGTTCCTCATGACCGTTCTGTTGTTTTTTTGCCTCAGGTGCTGTTAATTCATACATTTCAGCTGAAATAGTGCTCTCTGCACTTGTTCTGGTCAGCATAGTTTTTCCACCCAGTGTTTCTGGAATTGATTCTTTATTTCAGATACTAGTTGTTCAGATATTTCTTTTTTAATTTGGTGAATTACATCTTGTTTTATTTACTCTATAGCTTTCTCCTGTTGTTCCTTTGCTGCTGTATCTGTTTATTCATTCATTGCAGCTGAGCTAGTGTCCTCTGTCCTTACTGGTGGACTTGAGGTCTGGGATTGCGTTTTTCCCCTTGTCTTTGTCATTTTGTATTGCACCTGACCTTTGACCTTTGGTGTAGAGCTTTGGTGCAGCTATAACCTTATCTTGTTATTAGATTTGGGTGCCAGTCTATTAAGTTTGAGATTATCCAGTTATGCCTATCCTGGATCTAGCTGTTGTGTTCAGCTCCTTTTTTGCTGCAGCTCGTTTGGTGCCCCTCTGTTGGTTCCCTGTTCAAGCGAGCACGAACCAAACTGGGATGCAGAGCAAGTAATGAAAATTCCCCATCTTAGCTGGCTTTGGGAGAGGATCCACAAAATGGCCAGCGTCAGCCCTCCTATGTCAGGCATTTCGCTCTCTAGGTGGGCAGGCTTGGGCTTTGGTGGGTCTGCTGGGCTCACAAAAGGATAGTGGATGATCTTATTCACCGAGTAGGCTGTACTGGGTCAGCCAGCCTGTGCTGGGTCTGGGTCTACAGGCCATTACCCGATAAGGGTGGGAAAGGTCCCTCCATTGTAGCAGGCCTTGAGCCCTCACTCAAAGGCTGGGCTGCGCGGGGTTTTGGGCTGTGGCGTGGGACCGGGGATTGCTGAGAAATGTCCCTCTGGCATTGCAGGCTTGGAGTTCTCACTCCATTCCGACCTGCACTGGTTCAGCCCGGTGCAGGGGTGGTGTGGGACCGGCAATTGCTGGGAAGCGTTTCTCTGGCCCGGTGGGCCTGGAGCTCTCACCAGGCCTCGGGGGGTGGGGTTGTGGCACAGAATCCCTGGGAAATGTCTCTCCAGCTTGGCAGGCCTAGTTCTACACTCACTGAACTTTGATGCCCAGGGAGTCGGGGAAATTCCCACTCGCTCAGCGGGCTTTAGGGCAGGGGATCTGGGGAGGTGCTGGTGAGTGGGTCCTGAGGTTTCTAGCCGGTCACTGGCTTGGAGGGCTTTGGGGCGGGAATCCGGGTAGCACGCTTGGGAAGAAGCCAATGGCTCTCCCTCAGACTCACCACACACTTACTGATCTGGGAAGCCTGGTGAGTTGTGCAAATTCCCACTCACTGGGAGAGCTTGGGGCAGGATCCAGGAGGCCGCTGGAGTCAGCCACTGTCTCTGGCCGGTCCCTAGGGCTAGGCGGGCGTGGGCGGGATCCTCTAAGTGGCAAATATAGATTGTCAGTATTTGTGATGATGGTAAATAAATCAGTCTGACAATTTAGTTCAGCAGACATTTTATTATATATCTATTCCATGTAAGATGAAGTGCTTGTATTTGGATATAATGACAAATCAGAATAAGTCTTTCAAGGATATTAAGGTTTGCCTATTTATATTTGATGATGTTTCTGTGGTTAAAGAAAGCATGTCAGACATGCTTTTCTAGTTTTCTCCACAAGGCATATTAAGATATATATATATATTTTTCACTGACTAGATATGTTCAAAGTAAATTTTTAGGAGAAGAAATATTTTTATTATTTACATAGAATTTTTAAAATAATCTTTTCATGTATGTGGTACAGGATTTTGCTGTGCGGCTTGGACTCATAATGATCCTCCTATCTCAGCTTTGCCAGTGCTGGGATTATAGGTGTGTGCCACCACACCTAGTTTTGTTGGCTGTTATAGCATGTGGTACTGGGGATGGAAACCAGGCCCTTGCACTTACCAGACAGGGACTTAGACAGCCAAGCTATCTCCCCGACATACATATATATGTTTTTCGGTTTTCTATATGAATTTAGCTGTAGCTAGAGCAAAGAGCATTGAGTTGGAACTTTCTTCAGATTTCTGTTGTGTCTTTCATTTCCAGATCTGCTTGTCTATGACTAGATCTGTCATTACACATGATCATGGAATCCTTAAAGGCAATCCCTTATTATGTTTAGATAGGGAGTATCTAAGTTTTTCTTGCTGTGTCTCACTGTCTTGTTGGCAACATCATGGTGATCATGTATTCAAGGAACTTGTGCCAGTTAGCCTGAAGATATCATGTAGAATATAAATTTTTTCCTAAACCCAATCATATTTCTCATGAACTGGAAAAGATATTAAACCTTGGCATGTTGGCTTTGTTAACCAGATTTCTCTATGTTGCCTTATTTTATAGAAAAATACAAAATTAAGGTACTGTGGTATTTGCCAAATCCAGTCATACAAGACATGAGCAAAATATACAGTGCATGTTTACATTTAAAAAAAATTATTGTAATAACATACATTGCCATTAAATTCCCTCAAAAATCTCCAATTCAGCCGGGCGTGGTAGCACACGCCTGTAATCCCAGCACTCAGGAGGCTGAGGCAGGAGGATTGTTGTGAGTTCAAGATCAGCTTGAGCTACAATGTGAGCTTAAGGCCAGCCTGAACTACATAGTGAGACCCTGCCTCAAAAAGACAAAAAAATAAAATAAAATAAAAAAGAATAACATGCTGTTTAAAAAAAAAAAAAACTCCACTTCACTCTTATCCCATCATTCTTGCCACTTTCTGAAGCAGTTCTAAAAGTCTATTTTCCTTGCTGTCTTTATTGATTGTCTTTATGAAATATGACCAAAACTGCAGTAAACACTGCTGCTGAGTACCGGTGGGACGGGCAGGCTCATAAAAACAGTACAGTATGTCCTCATACACTATATTCATCAGATCTTGCACTGTGTATTTGTAGCTCTCTTCTGCAAAGTCAAAATGACTGTGGAAGGTAAATGCTTTGAATAGATTTAGGACACTGAGATAGCCATGAAAGTGCAACTAAATATACTCATGTAATAGATCTTTAAGTACATGCAGGCATGATTTATTAGTATGTTGATCAATAATAGAAGAGAATCATACACTCTTTTCTCAAGTAGTAATTTAAAACTATGTCAGCACTACTGTCTGTAACTTCAGCAGAAGGTAGAAGTATATGTATATTTGTGGGTCTGGTTTCTGTTAGGTCCTCCCAGGAAGCAGTAAGCAACTTGCTCAGTATAAATTGTGCTAGTTAGCTGTCTGTACATTATTTAACCACAAATAACTACACAAATTAAGTATGCTGATAACTTCGTTAGTTATCTACATAACTTACTAGAAAAATTGATCACAGTAAAAGTAGGCATAATCAACCCCAAACTCTCTCTCTCTTTTTTTTTTGGCAGAACTGGGGATTGAACTCAGTATCTTGCGCTTGCCCGGGAAGCGCTTATTCCACTCAGCCATCTCCCCAGCCCCAGATTTTTCTCTTTTATTTGGACTGTGTATTTTTTATACAGCTCATAAGTCCATAATGTTAAGTATTTCATATATATATAAAAGAATATAATATTTTTGAATACCTGGTATATCTTTGGCCAATAAATTGTTTTTTCTCTACTAACCTTTCTTTCATTATGGGCATGAGAGAAAGTGCAAAGTGCTGTTTGATTCCTTTAAATTTCTTTAAGAATTAAAGAAAATTCCTTTAAGAATTAAAGAAATGGAAAATAGCCCTTTTGGTAACAAAACAATCTGGGAAAAAGAGGCAGAGTTAGAGCAAGCAGATGGTCAGATATGTCTTGACATTCTCCAATATACCAACTTGGAAAACTAAAACTGGGTTTATGGGCCTGCAATGGTTGATACATTGTGTCAACTTGAGAAATTTAGAAGCTTATCTATGTGACTCAGAAGGGGGCTAGGGGTCCTCATTTTGTAAATATCCTCATCCTGTGCAAGTGGAGGGCAGGAAGATGGTGTAGGTGTTACACTTATACATGTGTGGGGGCCTGTTTACAATATAAGGGAGGAAAAGAGGTCCCCCTCCCTATGGCTTTGTACCAATCTTGTTGCTTTTTCTGTCCTCTGCTACCTTGAAGTGTTAATTCTCTGCCACACCAACCTGTCTTAAAGCCAACTGATTACTGCTAAAAGCTCCACAAGCTCTGAGCTAAATGTTTTCTTCCTTAATTTTTGACCTCAAGTGTTTTATCTCAGCAGTGAGAGAAAAGTAAGCAAGATAAGAGCCTAAGTAAGTTGAGGGTAAAGTCTAAAGCAAAGGAAACTTTTGCTTCATTCCCCTCTTGGAACTTGGGAAGAAGCTAACTGAAGCAGTGACAGCAGAAGAAAACAAATATGGTATGGTGAGGTATAAAGAGGACTTCTGGGCCTCCTTCAGTTTGTGAGTGGCTCTGTGGACCCCAGAGGTACTAATACCCTGCTAGGTGAGTTGAAAGCAAGTAAACCTGTTAGTGGGGAAGCTGTGGTTGAAGGACAAGCAGATAAGAGCTGGCAACCAGCTGTTAGGTATAAGTGAGATTGTGGAGTCTACATGTCTTCAGCACCAGTAAGCCTTAGAGGGAACCTAACCAGCCTGGCCAGACTCCTGGGCTCCAGGCCAAGTGGACCCATCAGATCCTGCAGCCCTCTTGGGATTTAGCAGCAGCCTTAGGCCAATAGACAGGGTTCCTTCCTAGAAGGAGCCTTGTTTTGGAGGTGGGAGAGCCGCTTTCTTCCACAGTGAGTTCCCAGCCAGCACTGCAATCTTGCTATCAAAAGGGAGAAACTGAAAAATTGAGCATTACTTGAAAGAGACTATAAACTAGGAAGGACTGAGCAGGAGACTGCAGGTTGAAGTCAGACTGCTTAAAAAGCAAGGTTAAATCAGTTACAGAAAATTGAAAAACTACATTTTCTTGGTATAGCCTACACTTAGTGTGCAGTAAATTATTGGTCCTGCCACAGCAAGATAATATTTGAGGATGTATTTTCTGCATTTAAATTTAATTTTTTTATTTTTCATTTACAATTGAACATAGGTTAAACCCAGTAATTGTCTGATTGAGGTTGTAGATTGTTTGCATGCCTAATTAATGCTATCTTGGTCTCAATTACTTGATCACCAGAAGTAGAACGTTTATTTTCTCATTTTCTCCTCATTGTTGTAAAATAAGGGAAAAATGGCATAGTAAAACCATCGTGTAATAATTGCAGTATTTGAGTCATTTTTAGGGAAATGGATGCACCTTGAGACCATAATTTTAAATGAAATAAATCAGACATGTAAGCTTCAATGTCCCGTGGTTTCTCTTATAGGAGAAATCCAAAATATAAATAAATTAAGGACAAAGTAAAAGATAGGTAAAAGCAGGAAGATCTTTTGTGAATGCAAAGGGAACCAAGAGATGTAAGGAGGAGAAGGGAAGGTGATATAAAAAGAATTGAGATGTGTTCTGTACATGGACCCACTCACCACAAAGCATATAATCATTATGCATTGTGAACATGTACAAATAAAGATAAATATTTTTTCAAATTGCTAAACAGAAATGTATTCTGATATGTATAAATGTTCATTTGATGACAAACCTGAGTTTCAATTTGGTGTATTTGGGGTGGCTTGAGGGTATGTACATATAATACATGAATGTGTAGGTTATATTGTAAGTAAATATATCACACATTTTGTATGATCTATTAGTGTGGAGCTAGATTGTTTTGAAAGTTCATATGATGCCCTCCCTTTTTTCTTCCTTTCTTTTTGAAAGACCTGTATACCAGGCTAGCCTCAAACTTGTGATCTTATCTCAGCTTCCCAAGTAGTTGGGATTATAGGTGTGCACCACCATGTCTGTTTGTCTCTCCCTTTCTGTTAGAAAGAATTGCTGTTTGTGCTTCTAGAGGAATTCGTGGAAATGTTTGAACATCTCATTTTTCATCTTGACAACTGAATTTTAGCATTTTCTCCTTTGAACTTTTTATTAATTATTAATTTCCTGAATTATAATGTCAGTATAGGAGGATACATTCACATGAGTTTGTAATTGTAAGGTAAGATATTTTAAAACAATTTGTCTTAAATCAACCTCATTTATATATCCATCCACTAGGGCTAGGGATATACAGTGATGCAGTGCTTGCCTAGTTTTTGATATTGTAAACCAGTATACCTTCAGATTGATCCTGATTCACTACAACAGCTATTCATGGGCTGTATTCCAAATATTTACAAAGTGTGATTAAAAATTAGTGATGCATGTTCGTAATCCCAGTTCTTGGGAGGCTGAACACAGGAGGATCATTATGAGTCCGATCTACACAGTGAGCCCCTATAGACTTCTGTACTAGATACATAAAAAAAAAAAAAAAAAGAACTGGCAGAGAAAACCCAATGTGGCCATGGAGACTGGAAGTGAGGGGAGCCAAGGCTGTAGGGCCACCCAGGGTGCTGGTGCAGAGGGCAAGGGGCTGGGAGCCAGCTGTCAGCTGCACTCTGGAGGGTGCCAGAGGCGAGGGAGGGCAGATGTCGGTGGATTTGCAGGTGAGCGCAGTAAGGCAATAAAAGGAGTGCGAGACACCTGGATTGGAAAGGGCAAAAGAATATACGGCCTTGGTTCACAGATGATGCTGGAACCAGGCATGTGGTGCACCGCTGTCATCCCAGCCCTCGGGAGGCTGAGACAGGCGGATCACCATGAGTTCGAGGCCAACCTGAATGTATGTAGAGAGACCCTGTCTCAAAGAAAAAAAAAGTATATATATATATATATATATATATATATATATATATATATATATGATTACACACCATGGGAATGGCTGAAATCCAGAACTCAGAACTCAAACCATCCCAAATGCTGGAGACACTAAGGAGGGGACAGGGCGCCTCTTTTGTTACACGGTAGGGAGCAGAGCATGATCTTGCCATACAATCCAGAGATTGCGCTCCTAGGATTTTACCCAAACAAGACGGAAAACTATGTCTGCACAAAAAAACTTGGCCATGAATGCTTGTAGCCGCTTTCTTCATAACTGTGTTAAACTCCAAGCAATGGAAACATCCTGCAGTAAAAGAATGACCGACAAAAAAAAAAAAAAAAAAAAAAAAAAAAAAACAGTTAATGTTTAAATTTTTTAAATTACAGTAAAAGAGATTTAGGCATTAATCTCTCAGAATATTCCACTTTTGCACATACTTATCCTGTCATTCTTACAACTTTTTGAAGCAGTTCTAAAAAGTCCTCTTTTGTGAGTATCTTCAGTGGCAGTGCCATACCCACCTCAATGTCCTGGATCAATTAAAAACATTTACCTTTTACAATCATTTTGTGAAAGAGTCATAAGTCATAAGGTACCAGATCAAGTAATAAGATGGAAGAGGACACCCCATCATGTTTTTACAAACCTGCCTTTTCATTGGAAGGCACTCAGCAGCATTCACTGGATTTTTTAATACATCTCCTAAAGACACTTACAAAAAAGCACTTTCAGTAATACTTCAAATAGTAGCAGCAATGGTGTGATAAGTGTGTTCAAAGCAGACAGGGTGTTTTGAGTAGGATTAATGGCAATGCATGTTTTGCTATAATCAGCTTTTAAAAGCATTCACAGTAGATTTTTAATCATTCTTTATAGTCTTATAAAGTCTTATTTGTGTGTCAGTTTATTTGCATTTATCAGCTATGTGGTCTGAGAGTTTTAAGTCTTTTTATTCTTGTTTGTGTGGCACCTAAATATCAAACACCTAGGTGGCTGCAAGTTTCACAATCTTACCAGGTACTTTAATTTTAACATATAAAAAACTAGTTTAAGACTTCATTCTTAGTATTCTGGGCAGTCCAGGTACCTGAGGACTTGGCGGACAGTTTATTACATAGCATGATAAACAACATTAGTAGCCAGTTACCAATTTCATGACTTTTGTCACTGACAGTATCTTGGTGCTGATGTGAAATGTTAGTGGTTATTTGATATCTCTATTTCACTTTACTTTTTGCTAGGCTAAAAGAAATCTTACTACTTTTGTCACAGAATGAAATAGAGGTGATAGTGAAGGAAAACCATTTTTATTGTTTTAGGTACTTTAGGTGCAGAAATAAATCAATGAATTATTTTAAATTTAGTAGCTTGATAGTTATTGGCAAAATGGTAAATGTAACCATGTTATACTACTAATATGAAAGAAATTTTTGATGGGAAAAAGCAATATCAACATATATTTTTTCTTTTTGGTACTGGGGATCGAATTCAGGACCTTGGGTTTGACAGGCAGGGACTTAAGCTGCTGAGCTATATCCTTAGCCTTCCTACAGTATATATTTAAAGATCTACAGGAGAACAGAGTAATCAAATAGCAAAGATGTTCTTAATCAAGACAATGTAATTCTCTATTTAACAGCCAATTTAAATTCCTGCCTGCTAAAGGATTTCTGGAAAGCACCAGATTTTAAAGTCTTATTTTTTTCTTTTTGGAGACAGGGTCTTGCTATGCAGTTTGTGCAAGCCTTGTGCTCACTTTTATAGCCCCTAGACTGGTCACAAACTCATAGAGATCCTCCTGTCTCAGCCTTCCAAGTGCTCAGATTTCAGGCGTGTGCCACCACACCCAGTTCTGGGGCCACATGGAGGGTACATGGGGATCCAGGGCTAAGACTGCATTGCCTGCAGGGCTGGGGATCAAATTTGGTCCTTGTGTGTGCCAGGTAGGTGCTTATGCTTCTGAGCTATCTTCCTGGTCTTTGAAGTCTTATATTGTCTTCTTGTATCATCTTCAGTAAGAATTATAGAAGGATAGATGTATCCTAATATGTCTCCTAGGAAATATACTGTAATGTCCATTGAAAACCAAAAATGCATATATTTGTATTCTGTATTCTTGGTTGGTTGCTTTATTTTTCCTTGTGTACCGTCTCTTTTAAAATCAATCATAGTAGGAACAATTTTTTTTTCCTATTAAGCTGTGGCTGAATTAATAAATGAGGCCCTGCAAAGATGAGCAGGTCAGCAGGATCTGTTTTGAACTGATAACAGCATATACACACGTTTACAAATGCTAGATCTTTCATCTTCCTGTGTAACATTTTGGACCAGTCATGCAATTATATCTCACTCACAATTTTGTGGTCTACTGGTAGAGTCAGACCTTGATAAAATGGTCATACATGCTTGTAAAAGTGGATCTTTAATAGATTATGAGGAAGTGGCCTTCACTGAAAGAGCATAAGAGCACTTGATGACCATTCCAGATTGTGAGAAGTGCAGATTGGACTAGCATCTCAAGGATCATGGTGGTTTGAATGAGGGAAGAGCAAAGAGAATAGGTCCTGTAGCTAGGGAGAGTATGGCAAAGATGACTGAGGCTTGTGAGCAAGGGAAGCCTGGGGACAGGAGCCAAGAGGGTTGCCCAATGGCCAAGCCCCTTGCTTACTACTTGGAGTGGTGTGAGTTCATTGTTAGATCAATGGAGTTTGTGGAGAGTTTTATAGAGGAATGTGTGACATGAAATCAGATTTTCATTTCCAAATAAAAGCCTGAGTTGCAGGGGAAGACAAAATACCGTAGAAACATTTAGGAGGCAGTACTCCATGTGAGAGTGCCAAGAGCTCAACCTGGGATGGGAACAATCAGGTAGATTGCGAAAAGATTTGGTGATAGTGCAGATAGATCTCAGGGTACAAATAAGGGATATTTCAAGATTGATCCTAAATTTCTGGCTGGCATTTTGTAGGAAGAGACAGGCTCAGATGTATTGGGAGAAGATACAAAAATAGTTAAATATTCTATCTGAATATCTTATATTTTTGTACTTCCATTTTACATTACAAAGATATGTGAAAGGTTGAACCAGCCTAGAGAGAGTAGAAGAAATTTTATGTTTTAATGGAAACAAATGAAAAAATAGAATAAGAATTTTATCGCTGATGTGACTTGAAAATGGTTGTTTATTCAGTAAGATGGGGAAAATGGAAGGGGCCCAAGAGATGGAGGGAAGGAGAAGAGGAGAGGGGGAAGGTATTATAAAAAGAACTATGATGTATTCTGTACATGTACCAGCTTCTCATGAATATAATCATGTGCACTGCAAACATGGACTAATAAAAGTATAGAAATCTTCACTTGTAAAATCCTACCTCTTATATCTGGCTACATGCTACCTCTTCTGTTCTTTATAAAGTATTACTATTTTTTATAAAGTGAACTTCCTTTAAGAGGCCTACCATGAATACACTGGTTTTCCTTGTTATCCATCTTAGAATGTAAAATTTTCCTTAAAGTTCTCTTAGCATGCAAATAAATTCAAGTTGTAGACAGTTTATAGAGTTTGTATCAGGGTTTCCTGTGATATTTTCCCCATAATGTAAATCTTAGTCACAGTTCTGCTGATTACTGCTATAGATGTAGTGAGACCCAGCTAAATTGTTTTTGGCCAAATGAAAAACATCTCTGAATATTTAATAAAAAGTAAATAATTTTTTTAGTGTATTTACTACAAGGTCCACAGATCAGACTCTTAGTGATTCTCCTGTTTTCATCCCCCTGAGCCCTGACATTTTAGGCATGCACCCACATACCCAGTCTCAGTCACTGTCTCAGTTCGCCCCAGGGGTGGGGCCAGCAAGGTATGCTGTGGATCAAACACTGGTCCCTGCATCTGTTTAAGCAAGTGCTTTAATCTGCTGAACTATCTGGCTGGCCCAATAAACTTTTAATATATCTTATGGTATATTTCATTGTCTAATATTTAATGGAACCATATTACAAATATTATTGTAAAAGTAATCATTTTATGAAAATGAGATGAGTGTAGATTTTTTGCTGCCATGGTTAATAGTTTTAGTAATTTTTGGAGAATTGATCTTTTAATTGTCTCATTTTGAATTAATACTTTTCATACAATATATTTTGCCTGAAATTACATGATTTCAGCTTTTCCAGGTGGCAGTCATGTCTTTTACAAGTGATTAATCTTACGTTTTTAAAGGAGTATCTATAGGGACTATCACAAAATAGTTAAAAAGAATAAACAAAATAGTTAAATGAATAAACAGTATATTAAAATAAATAGTTCCAATGAAAAGTGGCGCTATTGACATTTGATGCTGAGGATTCTGTGTTGGGACTGCCATATGCATCCCTAGACTCTTATTAGATGCTAGTAGATCTCCTCAACCAACTGACACCAAAAAGTGGCCTCATATTTTTTGAGGCAAATGCAGTAACACTCAGTTGAGCACCACTGAAGTAGATTTGAGTTGCAGTCTCAAACACAAATTGTGTGTTAAAAAGCCAGGGAGATGGCTCAGTGGAATAAGTGCTTCCCTGGCAAGCATAACGGCCTGAGTTCAATCCCCGGTTCTGCCAAAAAAAAAAAAAAAAAAAAGCCATTGTTAAAGATGCTTGTAATAGCATGCTACTTATATGATTTGTAGTATATAAAACAACAGTAAAATTATTTATAGGCATACTCCTTTGTAGAAACAAAAATGTGTGTGGGATCATATAGTACAACTTAAAGATAAAATTTGCACTGGGGAAATGGAATGGGAATGAATGAAGCTATGTTTATGCCACTTTTAAATTTCAAAAGGCAAGAAGGAAGAGATCAGAAGCAACTAAGCCAAGATACAATCAACTGCTAAATCTAAAAATATTATACTCTTTATATATATATTTGTATGATTGATCTTTTTTTGAACTCCTGTGACATATCATAAAATGCTCGTTGTACTTTTTAGATTTTGTCATGCATTTTTAACTTACTGTCATGCTTTTTATCACACACCAGGTTTTAAGCTTTTGTGTACATGACAGCTTCATTCATTCACTCTATCACATTGAACAGGGTGCAACAGAACATGTTACAGAAAACAGAGGCTCAGTAGATACATGTTAGTTGACAGACTGAATGCTCCTTTTCTTAGCTATTCTGTATTGTTTGCTTCCTTATTTGGTCTCAAATACTTAAATTTAGTAGTAAATATAATCTTTAATATTGGCAAACCATGGTACCTTTCAGTAATAAATAATCTATGAATCAGTCTCTAAGGATTGTCTTAGAATAATGATTTTATCATTACACATTATGGACAATATTTTGTATTTATATAATATATGACAAATACATACTAGCTCTGTTGTGTACCTTCCATAGAATGTATAATGTGTTTTTATCTACTTTTATTCTATAATTTTATTCACTGTAAAAACAAATAATTTTAGGACTGGGGAGATAGCTCAGTAGAAAAAATGCTTGCCTGGCAAGCGCAAGGTCCTGAGTTCAATCCCTTGTACCACAAATAATAATAATAATAATAATTTTAGTCTGTTATTTTAGAAGATTCTTATGCAAGAAAATAATAAAGATGGAAGTAATGTATTTGTTTTAAAGTATATTAATATTATAAAATATTTGTAGAAAATATGTGTTTTTCAGGAAAACATGGAAGGCAATGATCCTTTCTTGATAAGGGTGTATTTTTATGGCCAGGGATGTACATCTGTCTGCATTTCAGAATCCATTTTTTCACAACAAAATTTGTATCTGTGATTTGTAAAGGCAGTAGAGGATGCTCATGGTTGAGAAATGGCATCCAGAAACAGTCTTTGCTAGTTTAAAAATATTGACTCTTGAGCTGGGGAGATAGTTCAGTGGTCTAACCACTGCCTGGCAAGCGTGAGAACCTGGGTTCAGTCCCTGGTAGCACATGTTGCACTGGTGCTAGAACCCCAGGCACACCATGCCAGTCACCAAAACTGAGTGTGGTAGCATGTGCTTATAATTCTAGGGCTGGGGAGGCTGAGACAGGAGGATTACTAAAAGGCTGAGCTGCATAACAAGACCCTGTGCCAAATAAATAAATTAATTAACTAAATAAATGAGTAAATGAATGATTAAAAATTTCCACTCTACTATATCTTAGCTGTATGATATTGTGCCAAATTTTAGACTTCACTGAAAAACTTAGTATTCTCATCTGTAAAATGAACATAAAATCTTTTTTCAGAGTAATTTGAAGATTAAATGAGATAAGTCCTAGAAAGCATTTAGCATGGAGCCTGGCATAGAAATTATAATATTTTAAGTAATCTAAAATAAACTTTACTTTTTCATACAAATCTATAATGTACCTGTGTTTGCAGGGTTTTACTTCTGTTGAAGTGTGTGAAAGTAGTTATACCACTAGGGTATTTGCATATAAAACATAGACTGACATATTTTAAATATTTTGGTTGTCAAGTTCTATTCTTTGTTATTTGGGTGAAGAAATAAGCCTTTGTCCCAAGGAAGGGCTTCCTCAGAGACTAAAGAATCACTTTTGGGGCATAACCTTTGAAATGACTTAATTGTGAGTAATAGAATAGCATAGAATCAATATTTTGTTTCACTCTATTTCATGATGCATGTTAGGTATTATAACCTAGCAAGCAAAACATTTGAAGCAGTAATTCCTGCTACTTCTTTATACAGTGTTATGATCATTTTAACGAATACACTGTTCCAGAGCACTGTTGTATAATTGCATTTTAAAATGTTAGTAAACTTTATAACTGTTAGTACCAGTTAGTTGCTTTGTCAAAATTTTAAGGGAAAATTAATTCTGAGAGTAAAACAATAACTGGGAGCTTTTGACAGTCAACAACAGCAATGATGGGGCCAGGGAAGTGGCTCAGTGGTAAATAAGTGCTTCCCTGGCAAGAGCAAGGGCCTGAGTTCAATCCCTGGTTCCGCTAAAAAAAAAATCAGCAATGACTTGATGGTTATCAGTGCATTGTGGTTGGTTAGTAACTGAGGCTGGATATTTGGGGGACCATGGAAAAAACTATAGGTGCTCTAGGTAATTTTGTGTTAGCTACTATTCATAGCATTTTTTTTCATTCTCTTCTTTTTTCTTTATCTGAAAATATTTATTCCAGGAATTGTTCATTACCTTGAAATATAGAAATTCTGGGAAGTGTTACACCTTGTTCACCCACAGACAGATATAGTACAATCCACAAGCCCGTTTAAAACTTCGTTTTTCTTTTTGAATTAAAAACTAATATTCCAGTTTTGAGGTAGTATTAAGGTTGAAGTGTGGATTAATGAATTACTGAGATATTTTATCACATGTCAACTTTTAACTACCTTATTATTTAAATGAGACAAGACACTAAAACAAGTAACAAAATAATGCCGATCAAGTTAACTAGAACTTGTAACATCTTGTTGCAGATGTTGTGGTGGCAGTTGCATACTTTTGTGAATAAACTGAATTTAAGACACAAGTTCTTCGAAGTTCTTCATGTATTTTTTCTTCTTTGTCTGTACTTATGTATTGCATCTCAGGGTGTTAGGAGAACAAATAAATCTTGACATGATCACCTCCTATCTCATCACTAAATATCAAGAAGATGCTTTTAAAAAAAATCAAACTCATGACAGTTCAAAAATCAAAAGATGAAAGACTGGGCCATCCAAATAACTCAGTGGATTCAAGCACCTGCAAGCAGGCACAGCAGGCCTGGGGTTCAATCCCCAGGCCTACTGTGCCCGCCCTGCCCCCAGGGTGCTCTGAGAAGGCAATTGAGACTGGGTGCGGTGGCATGCACCTGTAATCTCAGCGCTTGGAAGGCTGTGAACAGGAGAGTCACTATGAGTCCAGTCTAGTACTGAGACCCTGAATACCCTGTAGACCCTTCCCTAAAATACAAAAAAAAAAAAAAAAAAAAAAAAAAAAAAAAAAAAAAATCAAAGACTATTGATATTGTCTAGGATGAATTCATTTCATTAACAGGAATGGAATACAGAGCATAGTCTAGAATGCCATAGTTTACTTCTATTTTGTGAACCTGAATCATGCAAAATATCCAGAGAGAGTAAAAAACAACTTGGACCTATATAGAGTCTGGATAACAGGCAGTTGTCTCACCAAGGAACCATAGGGGTTCTCAGTTCCCCACTAGCCCACATTAGTATGTATATGTTCAGATTATTTTGGAGATTAAAATGTCCCAAATGTAGTAAGGTGCAAAGGAGAGCAAGATTAGATGAACATAGCCTCCAAAGTGAAGTGTGTTTGGATCAAGCAGTACTGGAAACTGTGCTCTTTAGAGCCCCATAGGAAAGAGTACTTAGCATATGTTCCTTTGGCAGCTTATTCAGAGAACTGTTGGCCTCAGATTAACCAAACCCCCGTGAGAAGAACATTTGCTGGGAACTGAAAGTTTGAAATCAGGTTGGATGCATCAGTCTGAATTTGAAGGTCAGGTGGCTAAAAATTCCAACTATTCTTTTTTGCTGCCAGATGACAGTCTAGGTGGATCTCTTGATCTTAGGACAGGATGAGATAAAAGCCAAACCAAAGCAAACCAAGTGGTGCATGGGGGGGAAATGACATCATGAAAAGACATGGCAAGATAAAATGTTGCCCTAGTAATTTAGAAACAATACTTAGCTCTAAAAATGGTCTTTCTTTTAAGTAACAAGCAGAGATCAGATATGTGCTTAGTCTGAAAGAGAACTAGGAGACAGAACTAGGAAAGAGAACTACAGACAGAACAAGCTGAAACAAGGCAAACAATGAAGAAGTTGGCTGAGATAAGAATATCAAGAAAACAAATGGAACAAGAACAAAATTTATCCAGCAGTTTTGAATAATTTGCTCATTAAATATTCTTTTTATTTTATTGAGAAACAAATAGCAATGAGACACTTTCAAAACTGATTGATAGGATAGTTTCAATAATTAATATATTGTACATTTTTATCTCCTTAGTGGTTATCCATAGTACAAGAAGCAGACAGGATATCGTATCCAAACACTATTAGTACACATCTTTCTTCTCATTGAATTAAGTGAAAGTAGCTGTATATCTAGCCTAACTATTCTGTATATACAAATACAAAATGTTCCTTCCTTTATGTCCCTTTTTTTGTTTAGTCCTGTCAGAGATGGGTATTCCATTGGCATCTAAATACTATAGGTATGTGAATTCAGCAAAACAATCCAACACAGTCCAGCAGTCCACAATAGTAATGGGTTGTCCAAAGAAGTTGTTGACTTGAGCCTTTCACAGCTCAGCATATTAATATGGCTAGGTTTTATATACCTCATTTTTATACTTTTCTGCTGGATGGTTAAGACCAAGATAAAGCAAGACCTATATGACAAGAAATGTAGCTTTCATATCTGATAAGGTCAGTCAAGTATCCTCAGGATTTATCCCGTAACCCTGTACTGCACTTTGTACATCCTTTTCAGTGTCAGCCATGTGGATGAGTCACGGCCATTACTTGACCAATTTGCTCTCTGTGAAAACCTGAGAGAATGTTTTTTTTTTTTCTCATTAGGCACATTATACATCATCGATCACATTCCTCTGTGGCTCCATAATCTTGATCAGAAAATTTGGGACACACCTGAGTTCCATGATGTTACAGTACAGGTTCTCCTATGTCCTGAGTCTTCACTGACCTTGAAAGGCTAGGGCCAAAATGTTGGCTGACCTTGCAGCCCTTCCATTTCTCTAATTTTTGATCTGCAAACTTAGGTTGTTAACCCTCCAGAACAGAAGCTTATTATTACCCTGCAACATATGCACTTTGGTTTACCCTATCTGTCTAAATATCAAACGAAGTATTTATTCTTGAAAGAATAAAACCTGAAAGGTTTAATAGATATACTAAAATGGAAAGAAACTTAAGGATTAAACAATGAAAATGAGAGAAAGGAGAAAAGATAGGAAAAAAGAAAGTGGGGAAAAGCATGCAAGCATCAATATTCAGTTATTTCCCCAATATTGCATAACTGAATCTGTTAATTGGAGAAATAGATTTGACAATAAAAATAGATAATGTAACAACCATTGTTAGTTAGCTATTCCTGTTTTGAAAATCTGTAACATATGTATTATTGTGTATTACCCTGTTTCTGTCTTTTTTCTGTTTGTTTCTGCTTCTAATTTTACTCTTCAGAATAAAATAAAATTAAATTTAAAAGTAAAGAAGACAAGAAAATAGAAAAAAAATTAGTGTTTCTTGAAAGAAAGTGCTAATCATTATTTATCCAATCTTGCATAACTATTTCTGTTAATCTGTGCAACAGATGTGATGATAAAAAAGATAATATAACAACCATTGTTAATTACCTATTCTTGTTTTAAAATCTGTAACATATGTACTACTGTATGTTGTCCTATTTCTGTCTTTGCTTCTGCTACTTGTTTTTGGTTTTGTTTATACTCTTCAAAAGAAAAGAAAAGAAAGGTTTGTTGTTTAAATATTGATCACTTAACTATATGCCTACTGTCCTAGGTACTAGTAGCAAAAAATATACATATGAAGCAGTTATGAAAGATCCACCCAAAAGTTGTAAGGTTTCTAGTAGAAAGCACTAGAAAAATAAAAGTAGAAATAAAACACAAGGTTACTAAAAATCTTGCCTCATTTCATTATTTTTTCAGATAATAATAGTTTAAAAATACATATATTCTGATCATTTCAAATTTTTATTCTAAAAAGAAGTCCTCATAATAATAATAAGGCAGAGACAAAGAAGTTACCAACATTAGAATGAAAAATCAAATGGCCACAGACTTCTCTTCTATAGCACTAAATAATACTGAAGACCATTGGGCCGTTTCTCCTCATTTAAAACTTTATGTGCTATTGTTGTAATTTCATTATATCAGAAATGGTAGTCCTTCTTTGAAAACTTTCAATTTTCCTCCTCTTGGAAATATACTATATGTATTTTGTTGCAAGACACTTCATTCCTGTCTGCTTTTAAGTTGCTTTAATAAGCATATAGATTCACAGTGTTGATGATGTGAATGATACTTTCTAGGACTTCAGTACAAACAAGCTTACAGGAACTATGTAAAAATGTAAGGCTTCTTTTCCCAAATAGAGTGCTTTCTGAGAAAAGCAGAGCTATACTCTTGTTGCTGAAGAAAAAGTTGATGTAAACTATTTAAATATGTATAAACTATAGGAGAAAAGGCTTACTGTGAAGAGTGATGACAATTCAATATGTAAGTAGTTATAGATGAAATATAATATAAATATCACCTCACATGTTTATAATTTAACTAGATTTAATAGCCAAAATATATTCTCAAAATAAATTTACATAAAAAGTTCAAGGTCTCACTAACTTAAACTGTTTCTGGTATAAGAAGAGATCACTAGCCCCTACTAGATGAAACCAGAGATGATTGGAAGTCTATAGTGTGTGTATAAAGATGCTAAGATACAACAATAAACTAGAAATCCTTATAAAGGAGATTGGGAAAATAGGTTCAAATTTTTTATTAATTTTATTGAGAAACAAATAGCAATGAGATAGTTTCAAAACTGATTATTAGGTTAGTTTCAATAATTAATACATTGCATATTGTTGTCTTCATAGTGGTTATTCATAGTACAAGATGCAGACATGAGGGGGCCAGGGAGATGGCTCAGTAGAATAAACACTTCCCAGGCAAGCACAACGGCCTGAGTTCAATCCCTGATTCAGAGAAAAAACAAACAAACAAACAAAAAAAAAACGCAGACATGATATCCTGTCCAAGCACTATTAGTACAAATCTTTCTTCTCATTGAAGAGAAAGTAGCTGTATATCTATCCTATTTTGTATATACAGACACAAAATGGTCCTTCATTTATATCTCCTTTTTTGTTTAGTTTTGTCAGAGATGGGTATTCCATTGCCATTTAAATAGTGTAGGTGCTTTTAGAAATTATATTAAATCTAAATTCCTTTACAGTATTGTATATTAAAATACAAATGATAACAACTTAAGGAAAGAAATTTAATCATTTAAATATCAAGTTGTATAAATGTAAGCATTAACCATGTTCAGGTTCAATAAGGACTTTGAGCACATTATTGCAAAGTTTATATCAATAAACTTGATTATGTAGTATATATATATTCAATAGCAAAACCCTAATCCATTGATCATGACAACCTGGGGAAATTCTGACAAGTTTTCATCCATGAATCAGTAAGAAAAATAACCAGTTGATTCCAGTATGTTTACCAGGTGGTCGAAAAGTTCCCTAATATTATTCTAAAGATTTTTTAAATATATATGGTGGCACTAGTTGTACACTTAGTAATCTCACTGCTGAAGGGAGTGGAAGTGCTATATTTTTGGCTGACAGTTTGATAGTGTGTATTCAGGAGCCTTTAACATGCCCTTTGAACCAGATATAATACTGCAGAATTTGTTCTGTGGACATAAAGATACATATGTTGGAATATGTTCATTGACAGTTTGTTAAATATCCATCAGTTAAAAATGTTGTTTTTTTAAAAATATTCAGTGACAGGTAAAAATGTTGCTTATGTAGTATCAGTGAAATAAAAACAATGTATAGGGCTGGGGAGATAGCTTGGAGGTCTAAGTGCCTACCTTGAAAGCACAAGGACTCAAGCTTGATTTTTGGTACCGCATGCTGTTCCACGCCCCCATAACCTGGCATGCTATGCTGCCCACTGAAACCAGGCATGGTGGCCCATACATGTAATCCCAGTGCTGGGAAGGCCGATACATGAGCATCACTCTGACTCTGAGCTACGTGGCAAGACCCTGTACCACATAAACAAACAAATGGTTTAAAGCAGTATATTGTATATCTGATATTGCTATTCAATATGAGAAAGTTACTAGAATTAATATACTAAAATGTTAGCAAGGGTATGATGAGTATTTATTAGTCTGGCTTTATACTTTTTTAATTCCTTTTATGTCCTGCCACTTTTGAGTAGACTGAAGATTTTGACATTTTTTTTTTTTTTTTTTTGTCTATTTGAGACAGGGTCTCACTATGCAGGTCAGGCTGGCCTCGAGCTCACTTTGTAGCTCAGGCTGGTCTCGAACTCACAACAATCCTCTTGCCTCAGCCTCCCAAGTGCTGGGATTACAGGCATGCGCCACCATGCCTGGCTCGATTTTGACATTTTTGATGTATTATTTATTCATATTCTGTTACCATCTCTACTCTTTGCCCCATTTTTTCTTTTTCCTTGGCAATATCTTCAGGGTGGCAAGAAAGAATTTTGGAACCAAGAAATGAGGGACTGGGGAGGAGGAGGATCTGTTTTTTACTCTCTGCATTCTTGGTATTTTGTCCCAGAATAGACCCCAGGCATTTGGAGTTCTCAGTTGGAAAAATACTGAAGAATGACTTTCCTTCTACCTCTTTTTATTTTACAGGAAACACATGAAATTGTGGCAATCAAGAAGTTCAAGGACAGTGAAGGTATAAATGTTGGGTATTTTTCCTTCTGTATTAAGTTTTTGTGAAGAAAGTGTGAAAGAGGTGGGATTTACCTGGTTAGATCCTATCCCTGAAATTTTGAAGTCACTGTCTCAGAAAGTGAATATAGCTTTTATCTATTATAATTTGCTTTGAAACATTTACTTTCTTCTATGTGAATTTTCTTTCTCATGATATTAGAAAGTTTATCTTGTGTTTTAAGATCAAACTAACATTGGAAATCTTGCTCTAAATAGAAAGTCATTTTATCAACAGTTTTCTAAATTAATTAAAATGAAAATGCTGATTTAAAGTAATACTGTTCACATAAATAGTGAATGCTGTATGAAAGACTTCAGTATTGGATGCTGTGATCTCTAGCTCCTAGTCAGAATTAGAGATACAACGGTAGGTAGGAGACAGTATTGACAGGATGATTTTCTATATGGAATCACTCATTTGGAGAATAAATGCTTCTCAAAAAATAATCATACTTGAAGGCCTTGATTGCATATTCAGGCCATTTCAAATTGAGTATGTGACTCTGTGCTGGCCTTGAAAATTTAAAATAAAGCATTTCATTATTTTTTAAATCTCAACTCTGAAGATAGCCAAGTAGGGAAACTGATCATTAAAATATGCATGGCCTTTTTTTTTTTTTTTTTTTTTTTTTTTTTTTTTTTTTTTTTTTTTTTTTTTTTTTTTTTTTGTCTTTTTTTAATTTTTTTTTTTTGAGACAGGGTCTCACTGTGCAGTTCAGGCTGGCCTTAAGCTCACTTTGTAGCTCAGGCTGGTCTCGAACTCACAACAATCCTCCTGCCTCAGCCTCCCTAGTGCTGGGATTACAGGCATGCGCCACCACGCCCGGCTTGCATGGCCTTTAAGGAAAACTCTAGGCAGCATTTCTTTCAAACATTATGTCTAGAGACCTCAATAAAAATATATTTTATATCCTAACCCAGTGTCCACACATTCTGTACTATGTATAAAGCAGAAGTGTCACACACTCCTTTATTGTACTCTGTTTTCTATTCTTTCCTGTTCATATGAATACTGGTCATGGCATCTGATACCTTGATTCCACCACTGATGAGTCACAGCCTGATATTTGAAAAACAGTGATTTAGATATAAAAGGTACCAGCATAGTATGAACTTTTATAGCTAATCAGCAATATGAAGTTAGCTACCTTCATCAGCACACATTTACTAAGCACTATAATAAGACACTAGTGTCTGTGTTTATAAAACATGTATTTTTCTTGTCTAAAAATTAGCAAGCATGAAATAACAGAAAGAGTTTGCTAACAAGAGTTACAGGATAATTGAGTAGTGCTGATATAACTGCATTCTGAGGTGCTATGTGGAGTGTGCATATCATTTGGGAACTTCAGCAGGCACCATGAATGCAGCTTTAAAAGGAAGGCACTGGAGAAATGCTTTAGCTTTTCTTTCAGGGGTTTCAAACGCTGTGCCGTGGTTTAATGGAAAAAGTAGCCCTAAGCCAACCTACTGTGAAACTATTGGAAATGAACCCTTTGAGCAGTGATTGGGATAGCGACAGGTGGCCCAGAGACAAATGACATTATAAAAAGAGTAATTACAATAGATCAAACTACAACCTTTACATGTGATTAGAGACTTCTGGTTGTGCATTCATCTTGCAGGGCACATCAGCAAGCATCACTTACCACTAAAAATAATAATTGTTGAATTTTTAAAAAGGAGTACAATCTAGGCCATTTATTGCTTTTAAATTACCATATTCTTCACAATCTTTGTGCAGTGTATACCAGTATTTAGCTCCAGTTATCTGATATATTTCACCTATGCAATCAAGAACATATACATGGAATTTCTTTGAGTGCTGAGCTGGGTACTTTAAGAGCAATACTAGTAACTCAGGCATAGATACTTTAAAAAAGCTTTGGCCTATTAATAGAATTATCAGTGTTAATGTACATCTAAATATGCTATGTACACTACATATCCTTGGAGAGGGATGCTTTCAAAGCATTTCTTTGACTGAACCTGAAAAATGTATCCAGTTATTCACAAACTTCAACTTTTTAGTTCCAGTCCTCTTAGAGGCCTACTTTCTTGCTGTTACCAGTTCTCCTCAGAAGATCTAGTACTGTCTTCTGTGTTTTTACCATTTTCCTCCAGCCAAAGTAGTGTCTTACTAACTGGGAAAATAGGTAGATATATGGGGCACCCATATATCTTTTGGACTGTAGATTGTATGTAGATAATATTGTACAGGTGAGGATTTCCATTCAACTCCCTTGTGAACTATTTAATTTTAAATTAATTTATTGTCTTTAGTTTTAGTCAACCCTTTTATAACAAAAAATACTAGTTACTCTGAAAATATCCTTTCGATATGATGATGGTGATTCTTCTAAATCCAGTTTTTAAAATCTGTGAAAATAGTCAAATAATTCTGTATGAACAATGTTAAACTGAAGTAGAATTTGTACTTGGTCTGAGCCACTTTTAAACTAATCACATATGCTCTACATGATGATATCAAAGGATATTTTGTGTGAATGTATGTTACCTTCTGGTAGTTTTGAAAGATTATGATAATGTCATATCTTGTTAAATTCATCTGTATTCACACATTTATGTCTGAAAAACATTTTTGAGACTATAGTTTAAGACTACTATAGTTCAAGTAGTCCTTACTATCCCAGCCTGGGATAATAGATCACTATTTCATATGGCAACCAAAATTTCATAGTAAATACAAGATTTTATTGGGACTTTAAATTGGAAGCATGATCTAAAATTATAAAAATAAGTTTACTGTATAGGTAACACAGATTAAGTTATAATTCAAACTGTATCTTCTTAAAATACTGAGCATTATCTTTTTGGGAGTAAGAGCAATGTTTCCATTAAAATTGTGAATTAGCTTAGTGAATGACTTCACAATACAAAGAGGATTATTCAAAATATATGCAAATGATTTTGTTAGTTTACTCTTCATGTTTTATATTTCTTTATGTCTCCATCTTTTTCAGGTTTTTACCATCTAGTTGTTGCCTGATATAACTCTAAGAGATAATTTATCGCTGTATTTACCTGTGATTCTCCCCAAAAGATTTTGATGCCCTGGTAGGGACAAAAATTCCTGTTGGAAGGAATGGGACAGGCATGGTGTCACATAGCTGTAATCCCAGCTACTTGGGAAGCTGAGACAGGAGATTCACAAGTTTGGCCAGCCTGGGCAATTTATTGAGACCATGTCTCAAAATTGAAAACAAAGAGGGGCTGGAGATAGTCACTGGGTTTGATCTCTGTGATAAACATATGTGGGGATGGGGAGAGAAAGAGAGAAGAAAATAAATGTTTAATGACAAATTTTTATCTGATTTGTTTTGAAAACTTGACATTTGAAGCCTTGCATAATGAATTCTTAATGATAATATGAATTAGAGTATTATACATTTATCTATTAATTAAATTGCCACAGAGAAATATTCATTAATGAATACCTAAATGACTCGAAGTCTCCATTACATTTCTTCTATTTAAATTTTCTAAAAGGAAAAAATGATGGGGCCAGAAGATGGCTCAGTGGATAAGTGCTTCCCTGGCAAGTGCAAGGGCCTGAGTTCAATCCCTGGTTCCACCAAAAAATAAAATAAAATAAATAAAAATAAAAGAAAAAAATGACCACATACTATATTCCTGTAACTCAGATCTTATACTGTAAAGTATGAGATTTGATGGTCAGAAGTTAATCTTCTCTCACTATTGTTCATTCACAGAGATATATAGAAGTATCTGCTGTCTCAGATTGGTTAAATATAATCCAAGAGCACTGACTTGGACCAGATAGTTTTAGATCAGCAAGAATAAAAAATGCTGTCTTTTAAGTCATTTCTTAAGGAGAGCCTGTGGTCTAGTTTATTTTTAGCCTACTTTTTTGTCTTTTTGAGACAGGGTCTCATTGTGCAGTTCAGGGTGGCTTTTAGCTCACTTTGTAGCCCAGTCTAGTCTCAAACTTACAATGATTCCTTCTGCTTCATCCTCCTGAGTGTTAGTATTACAAGCATTCATCATTACCTCTATTTTGGGCTTCCTTTTTGTCTTTGGACTTTCTGATCTTGAATATAAATGGATTAAGGAGCATCCTCTCTGTTTTTCAGTATCAGTATATGGCTAGGACGCTGACTCCAAGGGACCATACGGCAGCCCACATTTTTTGTGAAATTTAGGTTTTTTTCTGCCTTTGTAGCAAATAATATTGCTTGCATTTTGTATTCTGCTGCTGCTTATGTTTTCTGCAGATAAACATTTTTCTCTTGGAATGGTCATATGTATTCTTAATTATTAGAAAATGTTTAATCATCTATTCTTTTCTCCAATTTACTTCATTCTCCATTTTACCAACATACTGAAAAACTATCCTGTTCTCTTTTATTAAATAACATAATACAACAGTCCATAATACTGAGTTCTTAAATTCAAGAGCCTGCAGTCTTCTTTAGAGAGGGCTTGAGACAAAATTTCTAATCCTTGATCAACAAATATTTTGATTAACTGAACTTGATTGCCTTGGCTAGTTATGACTTCACTCATTTTTTTATGTCCAAAATGGATCTCCCTCAGACATCAGAAATTCTAGGATTAGGTGACCATTTTGTGCTGTCATGATTTCATGAATTTCTACTGTTCTTTTTATCTGCCCTTCATCTCTGAAGATTGAAAGATCCTTGTCTTTTTTGGTACATAAAACAGTAGCACCAGCATTCAAGCTTCCCAAGCTCTGTTAATTGCCCTACTGCTGATGTCTTTTCTTCAATGAGGACAATCAGAATCAAACATGGTGCCCCTATGGTTTCATACAAGGCTGGATTGACTTTTTTCCTATGGATCTGTTTAAAGGTCTGTTTTGGGGGCCTCTTTGGCTATACAAAAATGTCAGGTTTGTGATTTCATAAAGTAGGTTACAGCTATTCCTGGACTTCTTTTCCATGCCCACAGTTCTTTAAAAATAGTTACAATGGTTTCTGCTCATCTTTAGATTTTTCTTCTCATCCCTAATCTTTGAATTTATTTTGCTTCTGTCATCTTTCTTCTTAAAAATTGTTAACCTTTTACTTTAGTTCTCTCTTGGTTTTTTGGTGTGTTAGCTTGCTTTGCTGGTAACCCTGTATAGGTGGATCATATTTTTGTTTGTTGTTATGTGCTTTTTCCTACCGTGTTACTTAGTCTGCACTCAGTGGAGTTATGTATTTATCTGAACCTAACTTTGTCAGAGTTGCTCCTCCTGCCTTCACTAAACGCTTTCAGTGGTAACTGATGATGAGGTCAGTCCACATTCGTATGAACAGGCATTGTGTAAAAATGTTGACTCTTAGAGCTGGAAGAAACCTTCAGAATAAACCAGAGTACATATAGCCCAGATTTACAGATGACAAGTTTGTATGTGATCGAGACTAAAATACATACCCAGGAGCTTTTTAAGTTTTTCTTCCACCCATACTATGCTGCTTAGTCACTTAGGTTTAGCATTAAGCTAAGTGGCCTAGTTTCGCAGCAGATTCTAGACCTAACCCTGGATGTTGTGACCATTTCTCCAAAGTTCACGGCATTAGGCCATGCCAACTGTGTCCTTGTGTTCAATTCAGGCTAAGGGTTAGAATGTGACCTTCAGTCCACTCATTCTAAGAAAATTAACTTTTGTTCCTTTTGTTAACTGGTAAAGCTAATCTAGGAAGAGAATCTAAATGTATTATTTCAATTGTGAGATGGCAATTTTTGGTAGGTTATGCTACCACTTTTAAAAATTGCTTATTGAAATGCTTTGCTGTTTTCTGCTTCTCTGAGGAGTGAAGCACATGCAGTGAACTGTGCATAGTTTTCCTCCATCATTTAATCATTTGTTGCCATAGTATTCATCATAAAGTGCAGGATAGGCTAGGAACCTAGAGAAACAAAATTATAGGATGTCCAAGTAATGAAGTGTGCATTTTGCTTTGCACTTCAGGAATTAATAGCTTGACTTCCTGACTGCTCCAATTTATTATAATCTTAATGCTCAAGTGCTTGCCTCAACTTTTAATGCCTGTGTCTATCATAAAGGAGCTGGTCAAGTTTGCCATGGCACTATATGCTAGGTGATTTAGTGTGCTGGTTTTTGAAAGGTTGCTTATCATCTCTCCTTGTAACCATTGTTAATTGGAGTCAGTATAGATTTAAATGATGTATATATAACAAAATACCAAAATTCAGTGTGATTCAGGCTTATAAACAGTAAGACTATACTGAGAAGAAATCATAGATTATTAGATTTGGAAAAGGCAATAGGATTTTGGGGATGAGCACTTATTTACTGATGAAAGGCTAAGTTACTTACCCAAAGGTTCATGTCATAAGTATCATGTTAAAAGGCGATTCCAAAATCTAGATCCCCATAGTCCTATTCCAGTATTTCTTCTATGAAAGCCATTCTGACTTAGCCATTCTGGGATGGTTTTAACCATTAGCAAAGTGAAACTGACACAAATTGGTAATATAAAGTGCCCCCTTTTCACTTAATTTTCGTGTGCTAATTCACAAAGCATTTGATTAGGATTGATATACCTGCTGTATTTATTATTAACTTTGTACCCAGCTTCAGCATAGCTTATGAATGCTCTTAAGGATTTTATATAGATTTTTACATATACACACAGATACATCCATATATTTTTTACTCAGAGTACTATCAGTTTTTTAGGTCCTCCATTTTTCATAGTCACAAAAGATGGAAACAACTGAGGTGAGAGATGAATAAAAGAAATTCAATCATCTGCTTATATGATAAGCAGCCTTCTGAGCTTCAGAGATATGATAAAAGTACTTACTTGAAACGAAGAAGGTCACAGGCAAAATGTAGGCACATTAAAAATGTTGTATGAAGTTACCTTCAGATTATGTGTATAAGGTATACATGAAACATAATGAATTCTGTGTTTAGAGTTCATTTCCAACACCAAGATACCTCACTATTTATGTGTATGTATTCCAATATTTTCAAAAGTCCAGAATCTCAAAACATTTATCCCAAGAATTTCATATAGGGTTCCACAGTGTCTACTGAAAAAAGTAAGACAGCCACTAAAATTTGAGAGTATTGTGACAAGGAGCAGTGGAGTTGGGACCTACTTGCTTTGCAGTCTGGCAAAAGCCCTTGAAGAGAAATACTTCAAAAAAAAAAAAAAAAAAAAACCTGACGGAGCCAACAGAGCTGTAAAGAGCTGGGCAACTAGACTGAGCATTCTGCACACAGGGAACAAATACAAAGGCCTATCACTGAAAAATGGAGTTTAGGGTTGTTTTCAGAACTGAAAGACTAAAGTGAAGGAAGAAGGGAGGAGAAACATGACACGAGGGTCTCCAAACAAAAGCTGTGTTTAGAGACTGATTGTGGTTCCCAGCTGTTGTTGCATTCCAATAGCCTTCAGATGCCATTTCTGGGGCTCAGCCCCAACTTGCAGAACAGCTGGCCTTTTGTCCCCTGGCAATCCTGTAAGCCTCTTGGGGGAAGCACCCCAGTCACATCTCACCCCATCCCCCTACTGGCAGATAGCATCTACTGTCTTGCTCTCTTCTGATGTGGGGCAGGTTCCCTGCTTCTGCCACCGTTAGCCTTTCGTAGGCAACATTGCTGTCCTTTCCTAATCTGTGTTCCAGCATTCTCTAAGCACTTTCTGGCTAAAATAGAATACTTTGCTTATGTAACCAGTTCAAAAGGGAGTGTGGACTTTGTATTTCTTCTTTGTTACAGATTCTCCAGTGTTACAAAACCCCTGCTTTATTAGTTCCTTTTATTTAAACAAAGTTTGAAAGAAGATTGGAAGAAGGGGCTGGGATAAGTTGAGAAGCACTCCTGGATGTGTTTATACTCACTCCCCTCTCTTCATCCCTATCGCTCTTCAGCTTTTTCTCTCTTGCGTGCCTTGCTTAAAAAGCATGTCTTCTAGAAGGCATATTCTTTCTTGCCCCCATCTTCAAACTCCATTTTCTTTCTCCTGGGACTTAAAAATGTGCCTGAATTTGAGGTCACACATATTAAGCTGCCAGCCTAGGGTTCTAGCTCTTCCCCCAAACTTTGAGACAAAGCATGTTTTATAATTTGTAACTAGGATTTTGGAATGGAAAAGTGGCATGTCCTGTAGTACCATATAATAAGTAATATTTCTATAGCACAATATTGGAATAATCATATAAGATGCAATAAACAAAAGACTACAGCTGTTCAGGTTTACTTCTAAATGAATTTATTACAAACATAGAAAAAGTTTTCAGTTTTTGAACTATTTTGGGGATTTCAATTATAGGTGAGGGATTATGAATCTATATATTCACATATACATATGAAAAAACAGTGGTTACAGTTTCCCTACAATGTCTGAAGCTATCATAAGAACTCATTTCAAATGAAATATTGGCTCCTGGATTTCCTGCCCATTAATTTCTCAGAGTTAATGTGACTTCTGTCCTTCCTTCATGTCTGTGGAGGTTATCATGAGTGAAGTTGGTGGTATAGAAGAGCAGATACTGGTTCAGCATAAGTTCTCCATTCCAGAACAGCTACACCATCTGGGATGGACAGATGGACATGCCAAAGGAAGGCAGCAGGAACCCACAGCAGCTGCTGCTCAGAAAAGATCAGAAACTGTAAGAATTTCAGTAGTTTGGCAAGAAGCTGCATTATGGATGCCTGCCACATGGCCTCTACTCACTGACGTGGTTGACATGCAGCCTGAGGAAAAAAATGCTCTTATAAGCCAATTCTTGAGGCCATTCTTAAAGATATCAACTTCTACAGATGCAGGCTGCATACAGAATGCACACTAATGTGGTTGATTCTCATGACTCTTTTAAGTACCTTCTGCTCTAGTACAGAGAACTAGAGATAAATGACACTTGGTTCATATATTGCATTTATACATGTTTTTACACATATACTTTGCATTAAGGAATATAAGAAAACACAAGCAAACAGTCAAGTTCAGACTGGTCAAATAGACTTTTAAGTTTCTTATTCTTGATCCTTTCAACAAGAAAATGTTATTTTGATAGTTTACCTGTGGATTACTTAACCAGAAGTGCTCGAAATAGGTTAAATTGGGTTGTTTTCAGTGCTCTTAAAATTCTATGAATAGTAGTTTGAAATTTTAAATTTTTCTATCTTCACTATTGTTTACATTCTAGAAAATGAAGAAGTCAAGGAAACGACTTTACGAGAGCTTAAAATGCTTCGTACTCTCAAACAGGAAAACATCGTAGAACTGAAGGAAGCCTTTCGTCGGCGGGGCAAATTGTACCTGGTGTTTGAATATGTGGAAAAAGTAAGCCATTAATTTCCAATATGCAGATTTGCCTCGTTCTTTCATTTAGTACTGTCTCTGACATTATTGAAGAAAGTATTGTTACATAATATAGCTTTTCAATGTCCTCATAACCTGAGAACTTTAAATATGAACCTATTACCCATAATCATTAGAGGTCCTGAAATATATTTTAGTATATTATAAAATTTAACAGTATAAAGATAATCATAAGTTTAAGCCATATACTCATTTGGCTTCTTAAATTTTAAAATATACATCCAAGTGATGTTTTTAGATTTATTTTAATTAAACTTAAATTTTCTGAGGGAGAAATGGGTAAACTGATGATATAGAGGATATATGTCAGATCCCAGAGAAGAGAAGGAAAGCATACATTGTTTCAGTTGTATTCAAACTTAAGAAAGAAAAAAAGATTACCTTATTGTAATTTTGGGTGAGGGACAGTACTGGAAACTGAACCCAGGGTCTTCACACTGATCTGTAGTCCCATCTCTTTTGTATTTTTTGGTGTGTTATTGCTTTGAGACAGGGTCTTTCTAAGTTGCTCAGTCTGGGCTGGAACTTGTGGTCCTGTGGCTAATACAGGTGTGCAGGTAGCAACAATTTTAATGATGTGACCTAAAGGCAAATGAATGCTGCCATAATCAATATTAGGTGCTTGGGGGTTTCTTGGAGAACAGTTGAATTACGCATTAGTCATGGCCAAGAACTTAACAGTAGAAGAAATTGGAAAAAAGAAAAGAAAAAATTGGTACCAGAAAAACCTTTTGGAGGTTTCCTTGATGAGCAGATAGTGGTCCTGCTAATTTCGTATGCTATTATCTAACAAGGATTGGAGCTATAAAATTGCTTCAGGTCAATTACATGTTCTTGGTGTGCCACAAATGCTTCCATTGACATCAAATGGGAAGCAGTGTTGTCAACATGACTGACCACTGATGTGGATTAAAATTCATGCAACCATTACAAATTTGAAATAAACACTATATATATATATATATATATATATATATATATATATATATATATATTAATTTCATTACTAGCAAAACTTGAAAAATATACAAGGCAAATTTATCATTTTAAAGCACTACTTTTGGGGCCAGGGAGGTGGCTCAGTAGAATAATTGCTTCCCTGGTAGGTACAAGGGCCTGAGTTCAATCCCCTGTTCTACCAAAAAATAAAATAAGGCACTAATTTTATGTTCATTTCCAGGAACCGGGGAGATGGCTCAGTGGAATAACTGCTTCTCTGGCAAGCACAAGGGCCTGAGTTCAATCTCCGGTTCCACAAAAAAAAAAAAGTAACATTATCTCTGAGGGACTCTGAGATGTGATTCACGTACTATGTTCATTTCCTCACTGGGCATGGCAATTTGCTGATTCTCTCTGCTCGTAAGTACCAGCTACTAGTCTTCTGATAGCTGGGCTTCTTCACTGCTCCTTGGGTTGTCAGATGATAGGTGACCATCATACCTGCCCATTAGTGCCAGGGCCTCATCATTGACCCCGAGCCGTAAGAGGACTAGGGGAAAGATGCTTTAAGGCAGTGATAGTGAACCTTCTAAAGCTTGCAGTGATAACAGCCAGCTTTGGCACACGTGCCATAGGTTTCTCACCCCTGGTTTAAGGGATAGGAAGTTAGAAAATTACAGTTATATTGCTTTAATACAAAATAGATACTTCTTTTTCCCTGATACACAAAAGTAAGCAGTGCAGCACTAGTGTGACAGTTCTGACACACTAATAAGCCAAGGCTGCTTCTTGCTTTTTGTGTCACCACCTTGTCCTTAAGGTCAGTATAGAGCTCCAGCTGTCACGTCCCACTGGCCAGGACATGGTTGAATGGTCACACTATTTGTAAGACAGAAGAGAGATATGCTCTTCATTCTGAGCTGCTATGTCCCTACCTAAAAATTATGCACCTATGGAGTAAGGGAAGAAAGTGCCATCAGGAGACAGTATCTCTGCTACTGCCTCTGAAGAACTATGAGGGATACTGTTTATTTCCTGTACCACAGAATCCTCATTCCTCTTGTGTGTTTGAGGCCTCCTGTATATTTATTAGTGGAAAAGGGCACTTAAAATGGAGAATAATAGCAAATAATGCATACCTTATTTAAACATTTTATTTTAATTGAAAGCATAAATATACATATATCATTTTTTAGAGATGTGTCAAAGTCTTTTGCTTTTTGGTCTTTGCATTGAAATTGTGATTGGTCTTTCATAAGTACATCATACCCATAATGTATCTTTAAAAGTAAAGCAAATGCTCTTGCAAAGCCAACTCACAGGTCCTTCAGTATTTGTGGTTATCACCTGCCCCTGGCCCTTGCCAGTGTTTCATAGATGTTTGATTCACCTTTCTTTAGATGATAATGTGTTTTGTGACTTTTCTTTACAAAGTATTTCAAAGTAATCACCTTTGTTTTCTTATAAACAGCAGCATTTTAAAAAAGAAATTTCATTGATTGATGTGATATTTATTTTTAAGTGCATCTGTTATAAATAAGTATGAAAAACACAATTGATTCTTGATGAGTACACAGCCTGTCTGATGAGAACAAAATTACAAGGCAACACTAGTTTTCAGGCTGGGCAAGTGGCCTTATCATAGATTGTTCACTGTCATATGTAAGGCCTGGCTCAATCCCTGGCACTAAAAAAGAATTCATGTAAAAATAACAATGATAAAACCATTAATGTTAACAAATGCATTTATGTATCAACCAT
The DNA here is from genome assembly GCA_004027165.1 of Ctenomys sociabilis. Lineage (NCBI taxonomy): Eukaryota > Metazoa > Chordata > Mammalia > Rodentia > Ctenomyidae > Ctenomys > Ctenomys sociabilis. The sequence continues at coordinate 77,596 of PVKA01006476.1, forward strand.
TTTTTTTCAAGTAAAAAATAGTGTTCCACAAAAAAGCAGCTAGTTTAGCTTGCCAGACTGTCATCCAAGTGCTGTGTCTCAAGACAGTCATCATTCAGATGGCACATGGCACATATGCAGCAGAAGTACTCTGATGTATTCTCCATTTGTTGTGTGGATTCTTGATGAAACATGAACTTTTAGAATGGGAATTTCGTAAAAGTAGTATTTTCGCTGTTTCACCAAGGGCACTCTTCACTGAAACTGTTGTACTTTGAATAGTCAGGGTTAATTGGATTAATGACCTAGTTTTTGCTAAGGTGATTACTCGTTGTTTTGTCCCATCAGTGTAACAGCAGTTTACTCCTTGTTTTGTCCCATCAGTGTAAATGGCAACACAGTGAAAAAGGCAAACATCTGAGTGCTATGATCAGTATAATTTGGCTTCAGGAACCTGTAGTTCCTTAGGCCACAGTTGGACAACTACTATCCTGGGTGGTTGTCAGAAGTGATAAACTGCAATTGTGTTGTGGGCCTTACTCAGTTGCTTTTCAGGGAAAATGTACATTTGGTTCATCTGGAAATTCAGTGAGAACAGCTAAAGTTACAATTTAACACAATTTTGCTTCAATTTTAAAATGATCTATGACTCCAAACTAAAGGTTTTGAATATTAAGTTGTTAGGAGTACATGGGTTTCCATTTGAGCAGTATTTTCTAGCCTGTTTCAATTTTTGTACTAAGTGCATCTTTTTCTGATCTTAGAGATCTCTTATTTTTTTCTGTGTAAGAATATTAGCCAGCTGTAATGGCACACACCTGTAATGCCTACTAGTTTAGAGGCTGAGACAAGAGGATCACTTGAGTCCATGAGTTCAAGACTAATCTAGACAATAGAGAAAGACCCTGATTAGAAAAAGAGAATATTATCCAAGTCATTAACAGAAATTAAGACTTTACTGAAGTCTGTTAGAGATATAGCATGCCGTGTTAAAATGTCACCTCATAGATTACAGTGTCATGTCTCTACTGCATATAGATTTTCTCATTAAATTTTTCTAAAAATTATGTTTAAATGTCTTTAAGGGTAGTGGAAACTACAGATGGTTATTATTAGGGACAACATAGAGAAACAGTAAAAATCAAATTTTTCATGAAAGGAAACTTTGATTTAATCTAGTGTCCTCTTTCACCATGACCTAGGTTGTAAGTGAAATGCAAAACAATAAAAATAAATAAAAAATTGTATTCTATGTATTGGATGAATCCAAGATGATTTTTAAAATTACTAATATGTAATTTATGGGCCTCCCTAATTTTGGAAAATAATGGCTATTTAACTTTCAGAATATGCTTGAGTTGCTGGAAGAAATGCCAAATGGAGTACCACCTGAAAAAGTAAAAAGCTATATCTATCAACTTATCAAAGCTATTCATTGGTGCCATAAGAACGATATTGTCCATAGAGGTGAGTATGGAATTTATGACATAGAAAATGCTAAAAGAAGAGGGGAGCAGTTGATGTTTAATTTTTTTCTTGTCCTTTTTAATTTCTTATAACTCTTTGTAAATCAATTTTGCATGCTTATATCTTATAATCTAAACAACTAATATAAAGACAACATTATGCAGTACAGCAAACATTGTGGAATTCCTATTGTTTTATTTGGTGAAGTTCTGTAGCATTTCTAATTTGTTTTTACTATTTTGTGTTCTCTCTAGATAAGAAAAATTAAAAATTAGGGTCAGGGAGATAGCTCAGTGGCTTGACTGCCTGCCTGGCAAGCACAAGGTTCTGAGTTCAATTCCCAGTACCACAAAATAAATAAGTAAAATAAAAATTAAAGAAATATCAAAGAAAAGCTAAAATATTTACTGTCTTCAGAATATTTCTATTTTAATTCACTTTGAAACTATAGGATTGGGAAGTCATTTGCCCTCCAAATCTTACACTCTTTTTAAGACAAATTAAAAAAGTAATATGAGCCAGGCATGGTGGTGCATGCCTGTAATCCCAGCACTCGGGAGGCTGAGACAGGAGGATTGTTGTGAGTTTGAGACCAGCCTGAGCTACAAAGTGAGCTTAAGGCCAGCCTGAACTACATAGTGAGACCCTGTCTCGAAAAGAAAAAAATAAATAAATAAAAAAGTAATATGGATGAGGAGAAAAATTAAGGTTTAGTGAAAGGAAGAGTTAATCTTTAATTGCATTATCAATCTGGTATATCTGTATTTTATAATCTGAGCAACAAATTTGATGATAAGAATACATAATATAACAACCATTGTTCATTTTTTTTTTTTTTTTTTTTTTTTGTCTTTTTGAGACAGAGTCTCACTATGCAGTTCAGGCTGGCCTTAAGCTCACTTTGTAGCGCAGGCTGGTCTTGAACTCACAACTATCCTCCTGCCTCGGCCTCCCGAGTGCTGGGATTACAGGCATGCGCCACCACGCCCGGCCCATTGTTCATTTTATTTTCTTTTGCGATACTGTGGATCAAACTCAGACCTTAAGAATGGATCATAAATGTATTTAGATACTGTGGTGAGATCTCTATAAACTAGATCCATTTAACTGTAGAAACACCTAGTGATATAAAAGTATTCAATAGTTGCAAATTTTGATGCTTCTATGGAGTAGAGGTGGGATAAAAAGTGTGGTAGGATGATTTCTATACCCTTTTCATCGTAAGGTAGACCACATGATATACATCAACCTAGAATTAGGCTTTAGTCCTTAAGTCTTGGCCCCCAGTGGTGCTCATATTTTATTCTTACTCAGGGCAACAGTCTTGTTCATATATCTATATCTATAGCTATAGCTATATCTATATATCTATATCTATAACTATATATTTCTCCCCATACATTAGTGAAAGTACTCATTGTCTGTGATTTCAGGCATGATCAATCTTGCACATAGGCCATAATGATAAAATGTCTCAAATTGTCCTTAACTGTCCCAAAGTCACTGGTTGATTGCAATGAAAAGGCAATTATTTGCTTAGCATCATCTTTTTTCTTCTGTTTTTTTTTCTTTAATCACAAAAGTAAAGATTTCACTTTTCTAACACAACTACCTAATTTTCCTTCTTTTTTAATTTAAAGAGGAAAAAAATAACAACAACAAAAACACAGCAATATAGAATAATAAAAATGGTACAAAGGGGCCGGGAAAATAGATTAGTAGAATAAGCACTTGCCTGGCAAGTGCAGGGGCTTGAGTTCAATCCCTGGTTCTGAAAAAAAAAAAAAGGTACAGAATTTCAAAACAAGAATAGAAAATTGGGCAGGGCAGATAACTCAGCAGCATAAGTGCCTGCCTGGCAAATGCAAGGTCCTGATTTTGATCCAAGGTATTGAAAAGAAAATTAACAATGGTTATTATACTATGTATTCTTATCATACCATTTGTTACGCAGATTACCTGCTGCAGATATGGCAGATTGATGATGCAAGTACACATTAACTCTTCTTTTCACTAAACCTTAATTTTTCCCCTCATCCATTTTACTTTGTTTTTTTTTAATTTATTTTAAAGAGAGTATAAAATTAAGGCCTAAACATTAAAACAGAATCACTGAATCTACTGTAAGAGAAAGTAGGTGGAAATCTTAAAAGATATAGGGTTATACAGAGAGTTCATGCATAATAACCAAACTGCACAGGAAATACTTCAAAGAATCAGCATCTGGGATCTCATCTTATTGAAAAGTTTCTGCATGTCAAAAGAAATCACCAACAGTGTGGGTTCACCAATTGGGAAAGTGTCTTACTCAACAGTCACTCGGACATAAAGAACTAAAAATAAAAAATCGGGTCCCCAAAATTCAAAGACCCAATCCAAAAATGGGCATCTGAGATGAATACACACTCCTCAGAGGAAGAAATTCAAGAGGCAAATAAATACATGAAAAAATGTTCCACAGCACCGATCATTTGAGAAATGCAAAACTAAACAACACTGAGATTCCATCTCACCCCAGAAAGAATGGCTATCATGAAGAAATCAATAATAAATGCTGCAGAGGTTGTGGAGGGAAAATGAACCCTTCAGCATCATCTTTGACTCTCTACTATTTATCTTTGTCTGATAATCTCCTTTGCATTGAAGAGATTTAGAGTAGTGGGACAGAAATTGGTGTTATGATAAAGATAAAAGATGTTTATCAGTCTATGGTGCAATTCCAACTTCTTGTTTTGAATTAACAGATAAATGTCACACTTAATGTAATTATAAAGATGCATAAGGATATTACCTTAAAAATAACCTTACTTTTAAGAAAAGTGTAAAGATCATATAAAGATTACCAATTCCTATTTCTAGAGTCAATAAGTTGTCTTGTACTTGACTCTCACAACAGTCTTTGCCAATATTGTCAATGGTATGGATAGATCTCTTAAGTCAACTGAACATCTAATGTCTAAGGTAATGATTCCAACAATAGGCCTTGTTATCTTCAAAGATATTATTAGGGAGCAGAGTTAGCTCTATTACCATCATGAAGCTGATTGAAATTTACTGTGAATTTTTGGTTGTGAATTAGTGGTAGAAACCATGATTCTAAAATGTACAAATTTCATTTTCCCTGCCCTTTGTCCATTTACAGATCCATTATATGATATAGATAATAGGTCCTATTCTCTAAAAATACAATTGTGAGGTGTCTCTCTAAAGGCAAATTTGGCTGCATTCCCTTCAAATTCCTAATCTCAACTGCTATCAAATCTTCAAAAGACCCATGTAAAACATTAGAAATCTTAACTTGACTCACAGTATAGCTTCTGAGTTATTTATTGGTATTTGTAAACCACACTGACAAGCTAAAAAGACGTTTTTAAATGTAGCAATTATACAGAAACACCTTTCTTGGATGTTTTTCCTGCAGTAAATATGATGGTAGCTACTTACTCTGATGTACTAAGATATCTTGTAGATGTAAATATTTTATATTCTATCTGCAAAAAATTGTCAAACTAGTTCTTCAAAATATGCTAGCCTAGATTCAGTCATTCTTAAATTCTTGTCAGAGATCCACCTAATCTCTTTAAGAGTTAAAGATGGGCTAGTGCTCTTGGTTATCATGCTCAAGGCTTTGTATTTGATCCCCAGTTCTGTAAAACCAAAAATAAATTTTAAAGACTAACAAGAATTTTTTTAAAAACTGTGGTCTGCATATTTCTCAAAAAGAAATTAAAAGTTTATGTACCAGTGTTATTCAGTGTTTAATTTTATTTATTCTACTTAGATTGATTGAGCGAGCATCTTGCTATGTAGTTCAGGCTATTCTTGAATTCATTATGTAGTTCAGGCTGGCCTTGAACTCATAATGATCCTCCTGCTTCTGCCTTTAAAGTGCTGGAATTACAGGCATACACCACTGTGCCCGGCTAGTTACTTGCTTTTGCTACCAGTTTTTGATTCAACTTTCATGGGCTTTTGTCTTGTTTTGCTAGTTTTTTTTTTTTTTTTTTAAGATGATTTCACTGTGTAGTGCATACTTACCTCCAAGTCAGAATCCTCCTGAGTACTAGGATTTAGGCATGCACCACATGTCCAGCTTCTAGATATTTCTAATTAGATTCCATTATAGTGATGTAGCTTTGTCAATAAGAGCATTTATACTAATTGGTTTTTAATCTTCATACTCTAGACATAAAACCAGAAAATCTCTTAATCAGCCACAATGATGTTCTGAAACTGTGTGACTTTGGTAAGTTAAAAGAAATTTAGTACTGGTATTTAATAAATTAATTTAAGGTAACACATACATAGCTTTTTAAAGGCATAGTAAATGTAACTTTTATATTTTTAATTAAGTTAGCAAAGGAAAATTCTGTTACCATGTACTAAAAAATTGCTGGAAGAATACTACATTTTCTTTGCTCTGTAGAATGCTATGTATAATTCTTAAAAATTGTGTTTTAG
>PVKA01006477.1:0-83384 GCA_004027165.1 Ctenomys sociabilis
TTTTTTTTTTTTTTTTTTTTTTTTGCAGAACTGGGGATTGAACTCAGGCCCTTGCACTTGCCAGGGAAGCACTTATTCCACTGAGCCATCTCCCCAGCCAGAAGCTGGCAATTGGGAATTGCAGACACACTCCAGTTTTCCTAACCTTCTTGCAGGATTCTGGTACACAGGAAAGATGAACCCAGGAAAGCCCGAACTACTAGCACGAGTGTCATGGACTCCATCACACACCCAGAGGGCAGAGAGCAGACATGGATGGCAGAGGAGAGAGCCCGTGGCAATGTCTTCTCTGCCCACCTGGCACTGAAACATGACCCAGCACCAGTCAGGGCCTCTGTCAGGATCTGCTACAGGACAACGAGTCACCTGAGTACGCTGACAGCTCTCTCCTTTCATCTTCACACATTTTTCATTTTAAAGAGAATAAAAATGATAGGGTGTTAGAAATGATTCAGAATTTCAAAAAACAAGATAATAGGGATTCCACAATGGCTGTTTTGTCGCACATTGTTGTCTTTAAAGTAGTTGCTCAGATTACCAGATATGAGCACAACAAATTGGTCACATATCAACAGAGCCAAAGGCAGAAATCACACTATGATCTCAATAGATGCATAAAAAGCTTTAGAGAGTCCAGCAGCCATCGATGATAAAAGCTGTACAGAAAATTGGAATAGATGGTCTTTACTTCAATCTGATAAAAGCCATCTGCGACAAGCCAGCAGTCCACATCATACTAAATGGACAAAAACAGAAAGCTTTCACTCTGAAATCATGCAGAAGACGAGGATGCCCACTGCCAGCACTCCTGCTCAATACACTTCTGGAAACACTAGCCAGAGCAATTAGATAAGAGAGGGAAGCAACTGTTGATACATTTATGGACAATAAAGTGGGAAAGAGGAGCTTTGTCTTGCTGTACAGAACAGAAATTTAACACCAACAGAAGAGAGATGTAGTTTTGTTTTTTAAGTTTTGCTCATGCAATCAGGAAAGGGGCTCTGTGTCTCTGTGAACAAGAAGCTGTGAATATTTGTATTCCTGGATTCTGATAAGAGCATGTGATTGGGGGAGGGAGAAGGATTTCTCTTAAAAAGTGTGGGTCAGTGATTCTGGGGCTCAGCATTTCCCTGCGTTAAACATTTCCATACTTGACGACTAGGGTCAGAGATAGTACTCTAGCAGCTGCAGTGTGTGTGTGTGTGTGTGTGTGTGTGTGTGTGTGTGTGTATGCATTTATTTTTATTTTATTTTAGCCGCAAACTTATTTTACAAAGAAATAATTTCATGTTCAAAATATGGGCTTCTGGTGCAGGTTATGCAATACTCCAATCTGGTGGGCTTGAATACTGAATGGAATTACTGAATGACTTCACTGAAAAGTCTTCGACTAATGCAAGTGCCCAGCGGGTCCGACTAGGATTGAGGCTTTGTTAGGGGCTTCCCTTGCAGAGGTTGGTTCCCAACATTTTCTTCTCTATGTTCTTTTCTTTTCTGGTATGTACTTGCAATGCATTAGTTTTGGGACTCTGACACGCTTATCATCTGCATCTACACCTGTGCTGTCTGCATCTGCCCCTGGCCTCCTCCATCTCCTTCCACCCACTGCTCCTCCTCTCCCTCCCTGGAGTGCCTCCTTGATCCCATCCCCATCTCCACTAGGGCCACGTCCTGTTTCCCAGCTTCTCATCACAAGACCCTCCACTTCCTCCAATCTGCTGGGGGCAGGTGGGGTGTTGCGTCCTCATGACTCGGATCCACACTGAATGTCCCCAGCTGGACTAACTCCCCACATGCTAGGATTCCTCCGAGATGCAGACACCAGGCAGTTAGGAATCTCACCAGGTGCTATTCAGGGACTGATGCTGGGTGCTGTCAGCACGATGGCACCTTCCCAGCTGGTCACCTCCCTTGTCGCAGTCATTCCCGGGTTGGTGGTGACCATCTCTTGTTACCCGCCAGGGTTTTGTCAGGAGGGAGAAATCACACAGGGATTTGGACAGGGAAACATCAACAGGATTATTAGTTACAACAGGGGATTAGATTAAGCAGGGATTAATGAGTGAGGGGAAAATCAAAGGGTATCAGCAAGAGCGATACAAGAGAGGCTCCTTCGATCTCCCAAGGAAGAGCCCTGAGCTGGGACCCCAGCTTGGTGAGGAGGGTGTGGCTCTAACTTGCTGAATGGTGAAGCACAGCAGTCACTGGCTGGATCTTCCGTGAAATGCACCTTCTTGGCAGCCAGAGAAGACTATTTGGAGGGAGGTTCTTACCTGGCCTGTTAGCTGCAAAATGATAGCCAAGGGGTCAGTGGTAAGAGCCACTGGTGGGGCTGTTGCTGGCCACTTCATGCCCTAGGGGGCCGGTCCTGTGGAAGCCATGCTGTCTGTGGGGCCTGGGCCTTGGGCAGCTGCTGGAAGTGCAAGCCCTGGGCGGGGCAGCAGCAGGCTCTGCTGGTAGGGATCCCACTGGGGTGTACTATGGCTCCTGCAGCATCGCCCTAGGGCCTGCCTGGACAGCACGGCACAGGGGGGTTTTAGGGGGAAACACAGAAAGGGGTCAAAACATTTTGCTTTTTTAAAATGTGCCAATTTATTTTAGTGGAATAAATCTGAAGCATAATTCAGCCATTAGCTGTGGGGTGCAGATCTGTGTTTTCCTGTCCATGTCAGGATTTGAGACAGCATTGATCTACACTTGAAATGCTTCCATCTCCTCTTTCCTCCACCTCCTCCTGCTGTCCCTCCACCCCCAAGGTGCATCTCATCTGTGCCATATCTGTCTCCACCTTTCTTCTCATCTGTCTTGTATTTTGCTCTTTAAATTATTTACATTTTGGGCTTCTCATGGAAGAGAAATGGTATGATATTTATGTGAAATGATATGATATTGTGTCTGATTTATTTCACTTACCTTTCTGGGTGTGTCGATTTTCCTACAAGTGGCTCCAATTTATCCTTCTTTATGGCTGAATAGTACTCCATTATGTATAAATATCAGTTTTTCTTCATCCATTCTCCTGTTGATGGACTTCAAGTTCACTTCCAAGATTTAGTTATTATAAGGGATTTGCATTCATCCTGGCCAAATGCCCTTTCAAAGCAGATGATAAACAGCAAAACAGAGAAGAGAGGACAGAACTACAACTGATGCACTCCTTGAACAGCTCTCTGGCAGCCCAGTGAGACAGTGCAATGTTCTCTGAAGTGAAAGCAGATTGTTTTAGAGAACATTCATCCAGAGTTTTAAAGATTGCAACCCCTGGGAGGGAAATGGAGAGAGAGAAAGAGAGAGAGAGAGAGAGAGACAGACAGAGAGACAGACAGACAGACTGAGAGGCAGAGGACTCACATAATGATTGAAATCTGTATTAGTGAACAGCATAAGTGGACACGGAGCCAGCAACCGATGGATATTATCATGTGACTCCTAGGTACAGCCAGCCACAGCTTGAATAAGAAGTGTCATCAGTGCGCCACCCACCTGCTGTGTCCCGACTCTCCTATTCTCAAGCATCCTGCAGTGCTGTACCTACAGCAGAGGCCAGAGAATTGCAGGCTCTGAGGGGAATGTCCACTTTGCTAGGATAGAGCGAGGACCCTTGCATCACTGGCACTGAGGAAAATGTGACCCAATAGAGAGCTCTGAGCTAACATGTGTAGAAGGCCTTGCTTCTTGCCTCCAGCAGCAGTTCACTCTAGAAACACAGAATTGGTTTGTGTCACAGGCACAGGTAAGGCTTGGTTACTCCTGTGTATGGTTCATGCTTTATGAAGAAAGTTGGGCTGTGTACTGGACATGTTTTGGTATCGTTCTTAAACATCCTAGTGTAACAGCCACTTAGCTAGCACTGACTCTGTGTCAGGTAAATCATTTCAGCTGTCCTAAAGTGTATGTGAAGGGTGTGAGTGCTGTGCGCAGGTGCTGGGCCTCTTTCTAAGGATGGGGACATCTGGGACACTGGAGAACCCTGCTCCCTGAGCAAGCTCCCGACCTAACCCAATTGCTCACAGATGCCAAGGGACAATTGTAGTGATGAATGTACTGCTCTCACTGCATGAGGGGACATGTATGAGTAACTTGGAATCTCCTCAAGTCTCGGCCATTCTAAATAGTTTGACCTTTTTTTTTTTTTTTTTTTTCAGAATGGGCTGTGCCCCAGCAAGGCCTGCACATGCCTGCAGCCCACATTACCTTGGGCAGTGTTTACAGGTGCCTGCCGTACTGTGTTTCTTTTCTCAAATCCTCTTCCCCTTCCCTCCTTCTCCCTTCTTTTCCTAATAATTTGACATTTTTAGTGCAAACAGAGTAAAGCACCTGTTAAAGTTTACTCGCCTGGGCAGTGGCCTGGTCGACTGATTCTAGCCACAGGAGAAAGGCCCTTCGGAGCCAGCAATGAAGGCCTTGGGCCCCTACCATGTCTTCCTCCCGCTGGTTTTGGTGTGGGAGGAAACTGCCAGGTCTGGCTCTGGTCCCTCCTGAAATTCCTGCTGCCATTTTCTCTGTTATGCTTCTAGGCATGGTAACGAGCTTTTAAATCCTTCACCTAGGCTCCAAAAGACATCTTTGTCTGACTCTGTTAGTGTGACCTTTCAGTACCTCATGATTTAGGTGACTGTTCCTGTGTCTTTTCCTTTCTAAACAGTGGAGAGAGCAGGGGAATTGGCAGCAAGCCAGAATGGATGTGGAAGGTCACGGGCACATGGAGCGCCCACCTAGCGGCCCAGCGATGTTGAAGTCACCAGACTGGGCTGTGCCCTAGCAAGGCCTGCGCTTCCTGAACCAGGAAAGGCACCCCCTTGCCCCCCTGATGCCCCTGAGCATGGCACTATTCACCATGGACCCCTGCTCCTTGGGGGACTGAACTCTCTCGGGGAGCCTCTGAACCTGCTCTTACCAGTAGCTGATCCCCCGGAATCTCTGTTCTTTGTTACAAGCCATTTTTATTGGGGAATGACTGAAATACAGTGTTGCACAAATAAAATATCCTGAACGTGATAAGTACGGAAATCATGAAACCATCTGCGCGGCCTATGCCGCAACTCTTCCATCCCTCGGAGGGTTTTCTCCTGCCCTCTTGGTTATTGTTGGGGGCAAAGGTGCTCTGCACTGTGGAAGACCACAGCAGGGATATGAGCAGCAGCATCCCCACACACGGTGGGCTTGGTCCTGTGTTTGTTGCCCTGCAGCTATGTCCAGCGGGGAGCGGCAGGCAGGGACAGCTGCTGAGCGCGACCTCCCGGTAGCTGCCACGAGGTGCACGCAAGTCTGTACTGTGCTCGGAACAGGGGCTTCTCAGTCTTGGGGTTGTCCACAAGCCCCTTGGTGGGGCTCAGAAGGATGAGAAAGACGTAAGGACGCCTGGGTCAGGACCAGGAACGCACAGGTGGACGTGAAGCTGCCGATCGTCTTGCTCTACCATCAGCAAATACGCCGCCTCCTCTACTTCACGCCAGAACCAAGAGAGCAGGCGCTAGACATCCGAGTCCACCTTCAACATCGCTTAGGAACCCAGACCAGCAAATGAAGGTCATGCAGGGCTGTGGAGGTTGTCAGAGAAGCTCTTTCTGGGATGCTTATGAGGTCATGGTCCTGTTATTTGGAAGGCTGGAACACTGAAGGAAGAAATGCTCAAGGGCTTCATTCGAAAAAATAATCAAACTTGGTTGTATTGGGCCTGGGATGTAGCTCAGAGCTTAAGTGCCTGCCTGGCAAGTATAAGGTCCCGAGTTCAATCCCTAGTACACCTCCCCAAAAATGGCTCATATTGTAAGTAAACCTCACCCTGAACCTTCTCTCATTGAATATTACAGATAGATATTTATATAGTTTGGGCTTAAATTTGTATAGCAACACATGCATAGGGACGAACGCCCTATAGCAGGGTCAGCAGTGTATGTATATGAAATGACCAAGAAAACAAAAAGAAAAGTATGTATAAAATATATATAAACTAATATTCTTGTTAAAATAAAAAACAAATTGGACCAGAAATATAAATTATTGGTACAGCACCTGCCTATTCCTCTCCACTCCCTTCAGTCCCTCTTCTGTTTATTCACAAAAGCTTTCTCTGCATCTTTCCTTTTGTTCTTTCTTCTTGTCCCTTTGTTCCCTCCTCCCATGGCCCCTCTCTGTTTTGCACATTTTCTTCCCATTTCCCAATATCTAGTATACATTTTGGTCCCAATTTACACTTTGGACTTGTCACATCAGAGAAACCATGGAATACCTGGACTTGCATGTGTGATTTATTTCACTTAAGAGTGCGGTCCCGAGTGGTAGCCACGGTCCCGAGTGGTAGCCAGGTAGCTACGACTGCCTTAAGTCAGCAGTGTCATATATACACATGCATATCTCGTCCTCGGTGTCCCTGCATTGATCAATGGGCATTTGGGAGGTTTTCGCTATTTAGTGGTTAGAGCCTATGCTGCTACGTCTGTGGCTGAGCATTTATGGATATGATATGATACTTTTAGTTCTTTGGGGAAGATAGCAACATGGGAAATAACTGGGCTGGCTGGGCCTTTCAATCCTGGGTTTTTGGGGAATCTCCACACTGATTTCCACAGAAGCTGTACCAGCATGCACTCTAGTAGCAGTGGAGAAGGGCTCTTCTTCCTCATGGCCCCTCCAGCACTTATTATTGGTTGGCTCATTGATTCTTTCCGGGATGAGGTGGGGTCTCAGTGTTGTATTAATTTACATTTCTTGAATGACCAGTGATGTTGAACACTGTTTTTATATTTTTATTTGCCATTGCTATTTCTCATTTTGAGAAGTGTCTATTCATCTCAGGTATTCATTGTTTGACTAGGTCTTCAAATTTGGGAGGTCTGATTTTCATTTAGTTTTTTTAATATCTCATTTGTCTTTTGCGTGAGGAGCAGCTGGTTCAGGTTTCTTTTTCCCTAAACTATAGCTTGTCTCTTCACTTGCTGGTTATTTCTTTCACTGTGGAAAAGCTTTTAATAGGATGATATCCCTGTTGCTGAACCAGGCGACACTTCCTTTGCAATCAGGGTTTTGTTGATAATGGCTTTGCTTACACCTATGTGTTCAGAGATTGCTTATTTTATCTTCCAGTAGAATTATTTTTTTTAATATTTAGATCTTTGATCTATTTTGCTTTTAGCTTAGTGCTTTTTATAAATATTGTACCATACATTTTCTGACCACTTTGGTAGTGCTTTTGGGGAGCAAGCTCAATTTGGGGTAGATGTGAAGGAAGACAGAGAGAAACTGAAACACCCTTGTAGGATTTAGAAGTGAAATTAAAAGGTCTGGACAGAGTTTAGAAATAGAGGATAAGGGAGAAGAAGAGGTTGGGAATGGCATGCTGGTTGCTGGCTTCCCCGGGTGAAGTGGTGGGGGAGTCGTTGAGTGTGGAGTTGGACCTGGTGACTTTGAGTCCCCATGGAACCTTTCCCAGAAAGATGCCAATAAAACCTGACCGTGAAGCCTGTTCTACAGGTAAGAGTTGGGGTAGGTGACGAGTGTGTTGAGGCTCTGCAGAGAGCGGGGTGGTGCCCCTTCCCGGGGGCAGGGCCTGGTGCAGCCTAGGCTGACGCCACACACCTGCAAGTGTCGTGTGGCCTGCAGTCAGGAGCCACACCTGTCTCAGTCTCTTCCTCCACAAGCGAGGCTGCGGGCACTGCGCAGCTCGGCACTGTATGAATGTTCTTGTGTCTACTCACTCAGTTGTTCCTCGCTGCCTCCTGTTCTGCACCAAAGCACTCAGTGTCATTTTCCCAGGGAGTTGGTGTGACTATTAAAATAATGCAAGTTTAAAAAGAGTATGTTGTCTTATTTTTAGCCTATAGACTGTGCATCTTAGGTCTTGCCAGAGTGAGAGTGAAACACCATCATGAAAATGTGACATTCTCCTTTAATTTTGGCAAAATCACAGTTTGAGAGGACAAATAGAATTACAGACCTGTCACCATGCATCTCTGTGCACTTCCCACCAAGGGAAGCGCATTTTTTCCTTTCTCTATTTAGGACAGCTTCTACAGGGTATCACTACATAGATCAGACTTGTAGTGACCTGGGGATCAAACCCCCCGGCTGCTGAGCTCTGCCTAAGCAGGCGCATTAGTCCTCTGAGCTATCAGGCCGGTCCTGTCCTGGGATATTTTTAAGAATTATCTTTGTGATTGGAATAAAGTAGTATTTTCAAGCACATAGGGTCAACTTTTATACATTTATAAATTGGTATGAGAATAAAATGGACGCACACTAGGTTTCTTGTCATGGACATCTGAGAAGAGAGGTTAAAGAAAACAATGGCATAAAAGAAGCAATGACTTCACACCTCTGTGTTTATTCTGGCTCATTCTGAGTAACCTGAGAGTGCTTTCCCAGGATTCCATGGGTCAGCTCGCGTCACCAGTAAGCGCACAGACGTTGCGTTCTGTCCAAGCAGGCTTATCATTGTCTTGGGCTCCCATAAGTCTCAGCAACGCCTGCAGGAGCTCACGAGCGTTCACTATGGTGGACACAGTTATGTTTATTCTACCGAGCACGCACTCTTTGAAGATTAGTGAGTTCACTAACCAAAAGAATGGCAAAGATACAGTAATGAACTTCAGACACTAGCCCCTCCCTTCCTGTGTAGCGGTCACACCCAGGGAACCCTGAGTGCCCTGCAGGTGGAGCTGAGCCTGTGGGTGGGAGCTCTGCTACTCCTGCCCACCCAGTCCAAAGCGCAGCCTCTGCTAGACCCACTGCAGGAGCAGAAGAGATTCTAGTGGGGCTCTGGCAGTCTCCACAGCTCCTCCTGTTGGCATCTGCAATTCTAGGGTGCTGTGGCTCTCATTGGTAAAATGTCCCTTCTGCCATGCTACAAAGATCTGAGCTGTTCTATAAGGCCTGTTGAGGGCCCATCAACTGCTGGGGTGGATGTAGGGACCTGAGCTTTGAGGTTTCGGTCAGAACAAACCGAGTTGCCATGTGTAGCCCCAAGTGCTCAGTCGTGAGCCTTCCGTGTGTGCTTGAGACACTGCAGCTTCAGCAAGCATCACATTACCTTCTGCAGGGAAAAGAAATGAGAAGCAAATTCACACAGCCAGAAGGAACGGCAGAGCCACTTCCCCTGCGGCCAGCTGTGTCAGTGAGTGTCACTAGCAGACAGCTTTGGTGGCTGGGGGTAAAGATGAGAGAAAACACAGATTACAGGCGGACTTGATTTCATAGTACCTGGAATTATTCAGCAGCTTTGCCTCGGGTAAGGTATATTAATAACCCTGCTCAGAAAATGTGCTTGTGACTTGACCTGACGAGCCTTTCTCCTCACAGAGAAGCCTGTAAGGATGGCTGCAGGTGAGCGCCATCCACTTGTGGAAGGGAGGGAGCCATCTTCATTTGGCTTGATGCTAGCAAGCCTGGGAAAGGCAGTTTTCTCTGTGCTCTGATGGTTCAATGTTACAAAATGTGGTCTGTATCTATTGAGCAAATTAATGACAGCTCCTGGCTGGACTCAGCCCATGCAAGGGACAGCATGGCTCTGGACCTCGGTCCTCAGTCCTCGGTCCTGACCTGCCATCACTCCCAAGAGGCTGAGGCTTTCGGCCAAAGCCACCAGAGCACCTGAGTTTTCTCATTGCACCAGCCCATGACAGTTCAATAGGAGTCATTCTGGAGAAATTTTTCTCTTATTTTTTGCACATGTGTCTTTTTGTGTAGACAATTATTACCAAATTTGCCAAACAAAGTGGCTGTCTTGTGTTGGAGGTCATAATAATAACTGAGCCCTTTCTGTAGAGCCTCTGCAAGAGACAGGGCCAGCGGCTTCACTACGGAATGCGCTAGCAGGAAGGCTGGCCTCCACAGAGGGTTCTGAATGCAGCCTTGAGTAGCATGCCAGGTCATGAGAACTTACGGGCTCTCAGGCAGTGTGTGTATGGGCTTGCAGTCATCAATACAAGGGGTGACATTCACTCATGTACAGAGCTGTCAGTCAGACGCGCCAAGCAGTCAGTTGTACTCCCCACCCCCTAATCTGGATATATATATTGCCAGGGATTGAACCCAGGACCTTGTAAACACATTAGGAAACAACAACAGAAAAGGGCCACAAACACCTTCTGAAGTGTTGTCCTTTTCTTAATTTGGTGGTTATTGAATTAAGAAATGACCACCATTTCTTAATGGTGGGAGAAAGGAGAGGAGGGACACCTGGGATGGGGAACCTGACTTTTCTGTTCAGGGGACAGCTGGGACTGGGCCTGGACACACCTCCCTGTGGTGCGGGGGCTCCCCTGCGCCCCTGTTGGGTTGGGTTGTTAAGACAGTTTAGCCTTCGCGCAGCTTTCTCCACCCTCCATGTTGGTAGCTAGGCTCTCAGATTACAGAAGTCAGGAGGAGTGGGACACCTGCTAGTCAGGCCACTGAGGCTGAGGCTTGGGCTTCTGTCCTCTTTCAGGTATGGGGAGCTGTGCTCAATGGATGGGGTGAGAAAAGAGTACCGTGATGCTGAAGGCTGGGGCTTTCCTGGAGCCGACCGAGAGCCTCTTCCTGTGTGTCCCACCTGTGCTAATTTGCTGATGACCACAGTGATCTTAGGCAGTGTCCTTTTCATTAACTTTGCTTTATAGCTAGCCCCTGGAGAGGATATCGGAAACACTTTGCCCAGTCCAGCAGCTGTACGCTGCCGTGCAGCCGGCAGGGACTCGTTTCACTGACGCCATCCTTGGTCACAGCTCTGCCCAGTGCAGCTCAGAGCTGTTCCTGGTGTCCTGTGTCGGCAGAGGCCTTTGCCTCCTTCCGAGCTCCCTTAGCGTTTCTCTGCCCAGAGCTTCAGCTTTGCATTTGCTTCTTCTAGAAGACACAGAAGAAAACAGTTGTTCACATGGCTGCCTTTCCTGCGGTGGTCTGTTGCTCAGGATGTCACTGCAGAGCAAGCAGGCTACTTGCATCTGCTCTCAGAAAATGACAGGGTCTCAAAATGAGATGGAGTCTGTCTTTAAGGTTGGAAGGATGCTCAGTGTCCCCAGGAGGCTCTGACTGTTGTTAATATAATCTTGTTTAGGAAAATCCATGTGAATTGTGCATGCTGTGATTACAATGGAAGGAAATCAGAGGAGACAAAGGGGAGGGGGAGAGGGGAAGGGGAAGGAGGAGAGAGGGGGAGAGGGGAGGAGAGGGAGAGAGAGGAGGTGGGATGGAGAGGGAGAGAGAGGAGGAAGGAGAGGGAAGATAAGAGAAGGAAGGGGAAGGGGAGGGGGAGAGAGAGGGGTAGGGACGGGGAGGGACAAAGGAGGGAGGAAGGGGGAAGGGAGGTGGGAGGGAGAGAGGGAGGGAGGAAGGGGAGGGAAGGAGGGAAGGAAGGCTGCTTCCCAGGTGATGGGGGTGTCTGGTATGTGGAACAATGATGGAGCACAGAATCACCTAGCTGGGGCTGGAGGTTAGGGACGGGCGAGCCAGCTGCACAAGTGGAGGTGGACTGCGGATCACGGAGAGCCAGAACACATGCGCAGAGCACCCTGCTGAAGCCCTGCGAACTCTGCTGGGTTAGTCTGGTTCTAACACGATTGCAATCTTTATTTCTTTTCCTCTGTTTCTTCTTCCTCTGCTTAAATCTGCATCTGTGTCTGTGCTGCAGAGTGGCTTGTGCTAAGCCATAAGAGAATTTACAAACTAGGCTGTCGAGGTCTGGAGGGGCCGGTGCACGTCCACGTCTCAGAAGTGGCAGTTGGATGAAAGCCTGCCTAGTCTTTCTATTCCTCAGCCTGTGCTCACTGTATCACACTAGTGCCCTGGCCCAGAGTAAGACATATATTTTATAAATCATATACCACACATATGTTTGCACAAATAAAGTCTTAAAGGAAATAATTTTCCTGTTTGACAGCCAGCCAACCTTTTTAATAGTGTCATTTTATTACTATTGGGCATTTCATATTTTTAATATAATTGTGATGCATTATCAGTCACATGATGGTCTAATGATTTTTCCATCCATGGTTTGAAAATATTGCTTTGCCTTTATGAAAGATATATGAAATCTATATTTAAAGCTACAACAATCTCTATATAAAACTACAATCTATACTTCTCAGATGAAGAAACACAAATTGACATAAATACATGAAAAATATTCAGCATTATTGGTCAAATTAAACAACAGTGAAGAACATGGGAACTCGCTTAGGTGGGCGTGAGGTGGGACAAAACTGTGGCCAACCAATGAGATCACAAGCACCATGGTTCAGGTAAAATCCATTAGATCCAGTACCAAATGAGGAAGTGAGTCACGTAGCAAGCAGGCATGAATACAGGACAGGGTCTCTTCCTGTTGGGGGTTGGGCTAGTGGCTCATTTGGGCTCTTTCAAAGTGGTTGCTACTTATTTAGAATACCAATCCCTGATGCCCATCCTAGGGAAGTATGTACTTGTATTTGTTTCCTCTTTTGTCCTGATGTCTGGCCCATATAGGAGTGTCTGCCTTCCAAGTTGTAAAGGCACTATGTCTTCCACACTGTCTCCTTGAGGGCCTGGCCCTGTCCATCAGCCTATAATATTCATATCTAATTTAGCTAACTACAACATTTCCCCCTCTGAAGAATTTAAAATAAAATGTCTCTGGAGGAGACAGCTTCCTGGGGACCACCCTTTCATTCCCCACCCCTGTGTCCTTCTCTCAAACAGAAGCTTTCTTTCCCCTAATAAATACATTCTACTAAAAAAAAAACAGTGAGAGTCTATCTCATGCCACAAAGAATGGCTGTCATCCAGAAGTCAACCAATAACAAGTGCTGGTGGGTCTGTGGGGACAAAGGAGCCCTTCTCCACTGTTGGTGGGAGCATACAGCCACTGTGAAAATCAGTGTGGAGATTCCTCATAAAACTAGGACTAGTGGTCCCATTCAAACCAGATATTCCTCCCCGGGGTGTTTTTCCAGAAGAACTAAAAACATCATAGCAGAGTGATATATGTGCACCCATGCTTACAGCAGTACAATTTTCCATAGCTACATCTTAGAAACAATGCAAATGCCCATCACATGAGGAATGGAGTAAAATGCTGTGGCATTTTTATACAACGGGCATTACTAAGCTATAGAGAAAGAAACTCAAGGCTTTTATAGGTAAATGGATGCAACTGGAGACCATACTCATAAGTGGAATAAATGAGACCTCTGTGGATAAGCATCATATTATCTCTCTAGTGTAAGAACTTGAAGGAAGAAATAAGATCTGAAAGATCTAACAGATACTGTGCAAGGGAAAGCATCTGCCTGAAGGGAAGGGGCAACTGGGAGGAGGGAAAGGACAAAGGAAAGAAAGAAGGAAGGAAAAAATAAATGCATGGATGTGTATACGCAGAATAGCTTGGACAACTACTGCGGATTTCTGTTGGTCTATGGAAAGGAGCAGTTAGTGCTTGAATTTTTCCCCTTATTATTAAGCCGTTGACCAGTTTTGCATGTTTATGTCTGGTAATCTGAACAACTAATTTGAAGACAACTACATGTAATATCACAACCACTGTTGAATTCCTATCATTTTGTTTGGTGAAATCTGTATCATTTCTATTTTATTTTTTTTACTATTTTTATCCTCTGAAGAGCAAAAACAAAAAACCCTCAATCTCCACAAAAATTAGTTCTTTTCCGCCCATGGGCATTGGGTATTTTAGGACTCTCCGAAGTCACTATCTATAATCAGTCAGTAAGTTCTATCATTCCACCTCTTAAGCATCTCCTTAACCATCCCATTTTACTCTTCCATCACTATTTCTATAAATAAAGTTTAATTGGAACAATGCCTGTTCACGGTCCAATGACCACTTGGAGAGGTAGTGCTGGCAGCCAGCTACAGGGCCGCACTGCCTGGTCTGCTTACTACCAAGTACCCTGATGTGGTTGGCTGGCTCCTGGGGTAATTCACCTTCTGTGCTCCCCCGAGTTACACGGTGCTCACTGCAGAGCCTGGTGCTCTGCCTCAGGACCTTCCTCATCCAGATGTGGATGCCCAGGCCAGGTTCACTGCTCAGCACTCCTGGGGAACCTTGCCTCTTCCTCCACGGCCAGCCTCTAGGCGGTGGGGTCTGGCTCACAGAAGAAAGAAGAGTGATGGAAATACCCTGTGAGTGGCCACCCTCTGTCTGTCCTAAATCTCTTTCCAGCTTCTTCAGATTAAACTCCCCCAGGTGGGGATCTGATCCATGTGCTCTATGTGTGGAGGTGGCTGTCCCGCTAGAGGAGCAGCTGTCACCATAAAGATCCTGTGCAGGTGTAACTTACAGCATTTATTGTGCCCAGTGGTGTTGAATAGTGGGTGCCATGATTATCTATTGCCCTTCCTTCCACACTCGAGAAAATTAGAAGTTCAGAGCAGGACAAACTTCTCTAGGCCATACAGCTCCTCACTGATAGCACTGGGCCACGCAGGTGGGACCCCTTCTCTGTGGACTCTCTGCAGTCTGGCCTGCTCCACAGTTGGGCAGAGCATCAACCAGCCCCTGAATGCACCATCAGGCCTCTCACCCATGTGGCTTTCCATGTGCTGCTCCCTTTCCTTGGAACATGTTGCACACCTGTGCCTGGTCATGGTTTGTATCTAAATGTCCCCCCCCCCAAGCCTCATGCAGTCATTGGGGTGGCTTCTGGAGTTTGTGATTAATTCATGATCCAACGCTGAGATTATGCGTGTGAGTGTTGCACCCATTTGGGGGCGGATAGCCCTAATGCAATGGGTGGAGGGGAGAGAGGCTGGCTAGTTGCCACAGCTTGCTCTTCCCTGTTTTCTGCCTCCATGGCTGCCTGCTGCCATGTACCACTCTGCCTTGGAGCCAGCTAAATACAGACTGAAACTGCCACTAACTGTGGGCTAAATAAACCTTTCCTTCCTTAATTCTGGGTGTCAGGTAGTTTGTCCCAGCAATGAAAGTAAAGAACCAAGACAACCTGTTAGGCTCTCTCACCTTTAAGAAAGATAGTCTAGACCAGCAGCCCCAAACCTTGTTGGCACCAGGGGTGGTTTTGTGGGAGCTAATCTTTCCTCAGGTCGGGGAGGGGGCAGGGTGGTTTCTTGCCAACTCAGAGGAGCAGCAGCCTGGAGCCCCATATGCACAGTTCACAGAAGGTTTCATGCTTCTGTGAGAGTCTGATGACTTTGCTTGTCTGACAGGAGTTCAGGTAGAGGTGGAGCCAGGAGAGACTGAGAACACGGCTGAAGCTCCCCAAGCCTGCCTGCATCTCTACACCTGCTGGGTGGCCTGGAGCCTAACACATCACAGCTTGGTACTGGCCCAGGATCCCAGGGTCGGCACTGCTGGTCTAGATAGAGGTGAGAATCATGGGTGTCAGGACCAGACAGCCTATGGGAGGACCTCAGTTCTCTCTCTTACTCTGCATCCTTGGCCAAAGCACCTGATCTCTGTCCCAGCTTTCCCATCTGTACAGTGGAGTTGATGACAGTACATGCTTTGCAGTGTCCTTGTAGATTAAATTACAAGACGCTGTTCTCCTTATGTACAAGGCCTGGCGAGTCTGAGTCCAGGGAAGATGTCCTTGGTGTTGTCATCCAGAGGGCCAGCCCAGGAATTAGGTGTTCTGGGGGATTCTCTCCAATTTCTGAATACTGGGTGAGCTTCTTTTTTCTTTAGGTCCAGTAGTACCAGCTCTATTAAACTCTTTTCAGATAATGAAAACAGCTATGATTGGGATTTACTAGTCCCTTGCTACATGTGAAATTTGTACCGGGCACTCTACCTAGGTTAACTCCCACCCAGCAAAGCTCTTGGGAGAGGGGTGGGCACTGTCCCCTTGTCTGATGATGGGAATGAATGTGTCCCTATGGCAGAGGTGGGTGTAAAGCTGGGGTTCACTCAGCATTATAAGTTCAGGCCCAGAAGCAGCTGACCAGGTGCCTTTTCAAGCCCCAGGACAGGTGAGGTCCTCAGAGCCTTCAGTCCCAGCTAAGTGGAAATGTATCTCTTCCTCGGTCTTTGTTATCACAACTCCAAAAGGAAGATGTGATGAACACCTACAGGTAGACCCATGAATCTTAAGCCTATGAATTCCATCCCAACCTGTCCGATTGTGGACAGACACACACAGCAGTGGGAGGCCTGTGTTCCCACAGATGCCTTCAGCCCCTAAGCACAGGTCTGGGTGCTGTGGTATTCCAGGGCTTTCAGCTATGCGAGGCACAGCCCATAACAGGCCCCAATGGGAGCTTTGGAGCTTTCCACTTTTGTCAAAGCAGGTGTTTGTGCATATTAGGAAAACTCAACTAGATCTTCTCAAACTAGCACAACTTACAGGCCAAAATTTCCTGTAAGTTTAGGGTAATCACCAACACTAAGACTTCTTTCCATCTCTCAGGTCTATGTGATACAATGGTGGGGCTGTTTTTGAGATTGGTATGAGTCGTAAAAGTAGTTTGTCTTGTAGAATTCATGGCAAAAATTGTTTCCTTTTCTACACCTCAGTGTTTGGTGACAGTATCCCAAAATCTTTCCTTTAATTGATCTGCTTTCTTTCCCTTTTAAAGTCTCCCGTTCCATTGGATGATGGAGTTTCAAAAGTGCACCCAAGCTTTGCACCTCTGAAATTCTGTACATCAGAACAGAATTTAAAGATAAGCACAGTAGGCAGTCACATCTCTGGATGACATCCTCCCAGTTAATCCACGTTCTCAGAAAGCTCTGTGGAGGTGCTCAGGGCTACATGCACAGGTCACACAGTGCACCAGCAGATTCTGTCCCTGACCTACCCCCGTATCAAATGGAGAAGCATACACAGTTCTCTAAACACTTTGAAGCAATTGGAAGCTCAAGAGGAGTATGCTTTTAACCATCCCTTGAAGAAATTCTCAAATTAACATCCTTGAGATTTAATAATTCTGCTGGGGAAACCTGCAGAATCTTAGCAGCAGTCCCTCCCTGGTGCCCTGCTTGCTCGCAGACTCTGTCTGTGACTGGGCAGGCTTTCCCTCCAGTTAGCATGCACAGCATCATGAGAAACCACACGCCATGTAGGGAATTCCAACAAAACATGGTCAGCGGTCTACAAAAATGACAATGCTTCCCTTAAGCTCTGGTTCTTATAACTCAGTAGGTACTTCTAAAAACCTCTCATTTGTTTATTAATTGTTAGCAAAGTTCACCTTCTGCCTTTCTATTCTATTGTGTGTCTTGATATCTTTTAAAAACGGTGTGTTCTGGTTTAGATCTCTAGTGATTCCCCAGAGCCTCAGGCATTCTAAGGTCGAGGTTTGGGAAGGTGATTTGTCCTAGGGCCACAGGAGGAAAGGGCTGTGACCTGGAAGGGAAGAATGTGGCTGCCTGGCTCCTCCCTTCTCACTTTACCTCTGCCCTGTGCAAGGGCTGCAGTCCTCCACCGGCGCCTTCACTGTGCAGCTGCTGCCCAGGAGCCAGCTGGCCTGGGGTTGTACCTGTGAAACAAAGTGAACTCCTTATCTAGGTTATGGGTACTATTTTTATCTCAGTGATAAGTGGCAAAGACAAGTTGCGCACCCCAACATAGCTTGCGTTTGTCCTCTTTTTGTTGGAAAACATAAAGAAAGAGAGAGCACATTCCTGGGAGGACTAAAAAGTTTTAGTTGGAGCAGTAGAATTTATGCAGCAGCACAGTCAACACATCACGCCTCCAAAGCCAGCCTGGAAATTCCCATTAATGCGCACCAAGTAGAAATTGCCTGGGAAATGACTCCGCATCGAGGGTGCCGATACCCGAGAAACAAAGAGTGATGGTTCTGTTATCTGCGTGTGGAAATCCATCTGTCAAATCGTCATTGCTGCAGCTCTGGAAGAAGACAAAATCTCTCTGGCATGCACTGAGGGAAAAAGACAGTGGCAAATTTCACAAATTGCAAAGCAGGGATGTGTGTTCTAAAGTGTGACCGCTGTGAAAAACACAGGAATGGGGATGATCAGTAGTAGGAGAAACAGAAAATTCAGGACAGACACCAAACTTTTAAATATAAAATCTGTAGAAGTAGCACAAAAGATCTGCAGTCCTAGGAGGGTCCCTGAGCAGAGGTAGGGCGCAGCATTCCTTGTGTTGACGTATCCTGTAAGGGAGGGCTGAGCTGAGCACTGTGTGTGTGCGGTGCACCGAGCCCAGGCATCTCTGAGGAGCGGGGTACGAGGGAGGGGAGTTGGGAAGAACATCAGGGTGCCCTTGGAGCGCTCTCGATGGCTGCGCATGGCCGGGGCTGTGCAGCCAGGTGGGCAGCCTCGCTCCATTCTTTTGGATGGAAGCATTGTCACTCAGCGGCTCTTGAGCTTTACCACATGAACAGGCACCTCTTTCCTTTCCTCTTGCTCATGGAATGCCTGTGCATTGTGCACCCACGCAGATGCAGGGGGAGCGGTCTCGCCCTCGGCTGGTTCTTCAGCCTCATGCCTGCAATGATCATTAGAGGGTGATCACGTCGGTGCATTTCATGTTGGCCAGGGCTCCTGTCTAGGGTTCAGGTGGGCCCTGGGAGAGACTTGGAAAACCTGGAAACCTCTGAAATTCTGTATGTCAGAATCAATGTGAGTGGGTGAAGTGCAGGAGTGATGCTACTGCTGTCCAATGAAAAGAGGAAAATCATAGTGCTAATTATCCTCTGATATCCCGACCAGCGTCCCCACTGAGCCCCCCAAGGGTCACACAGAAAACCAACATGTTCCCCAAGACAGCGAAGCTCTGCTGAAGCAGGCGCACACTGCTGTAGGAGAAGACAGTGGAAATGTCCCAGTCTTGAGGAGCTGACAGGGAGGTGTGCAGTGCCCAGGGTTTCCATGGCAGGGGGTGCAGGGAGCCAAGGCCAGACATGGCAAAGACATAGGGATTCTCTACAAATGGGAAATCCATTGCCTCTGGAGAATGACTTTGACTTTCCAAGGTGAAGAAACAAAGAGAAAAGCTGCAAATCACATGAACATGGTCATGAAGTGGGGCTGCTTTCCACTGGTCTGAGACTCAGCATGGACAGAAATTAGCCAAGCAGAGGTATCACGTGTCTATTTGTTCCAATTGCTTCCAGCTAATTAGACACCAGCTTTGAACCCGTCCATTTTTCTTTTTGTCCCAACAAGTCAATTTAAAACAAACAAACACTGTACCATGCAGGATTTATAAGCAAAATAGAGAAAAAGCCCTAAATGCACTTGAGTACATCTCTCTGTGTAGCGTGATTCTCTTTTCCCAAAAAAATCCCAAATTTAAAGAGCCGGTGGCCCAATTATAAATGGGAGAGTCACTTGGATCCCTCCCAGTGAGCAGGTGAAGTCCTCTTTACGATGGATGGCATGTCTGCAACTAGTGCTAGGTGGTTAGGGCTATTAGCATCCCTCTCTCAAGATGACAGCAAGCCTGTGAGCTCCAGGGCTCTCTGAGCTCCCACAGGGGAAGAGACTTTGCAAAAGTTTCCCACAGACGGGTGGGAGGTAGGGGCCCAGGTCAGCCCCAGGGTTTAAGTTCACACAATTTGCAGTTACGTACAATTTGGAAAAAAAGAAGAAAAAACAGCAAAAAAGTCCATCTTTTTTTCCCCATAATTTTATTGAGAGACAAATAGCAGTGAGACAGTTTCAAATCTGATTAATAGGACAGTTTCAATAATTAATACATTGCATATTGTTGTCTCAGTGGTTATTCATCGTACAAGATGCAGACATGATATCCTGTTTACAAACACTATTAGAACAAATCTTTCTATTCATTGAATTAAGAGAATGTAGCTATATATCTATCCTTTTTTATTAATTTTATTGAGAAACAGATAGCATTGAGATGGTTTCAAAAGCGATTAATAGGACAGTTTCAATAATTAATACATTGCATATTGTTATCCTCTAAGTGGTTATTCATAGTAAAGGATGCAGACATGATATCCTGTCCACAAACACTATTAGTACAAATCATTTTTCTCATCAAATTAAGAGAAAGTAGCTGTATATGTAGCCTAACTATTTTGTATGTATAAGTACAAAATGGCTCTTTGTATCCCCCCCCCCCTTTTTGGCTAGTTTTGTCAGAGGTGGGTATTCAACTTCCTTTAAATATAGTAAGTGTGTAAATTCAGCAAAATAATCCAATATAGTACAGTAGTCCATAACAGTAGTGGCTTATCCATAGGGCTGGCAATGTCAGAAGTTCTTGACTTCAGCCTTTTATAGCTCAGGATACTAATATGGCTTTACTCTTTATACCTCGTTTTTATACTTTTCTGCTGGACTGTTAAGACCAAGATAATGGAAGACCTATATAACAGGAAATGTAGCTTTTGCATCTGACAAGGTCAGTGAAGTCCCCTCAGGATCTATCCTGTAATCCTGTACCACAGTTTGCACATCCTTTGTCAGTAAAAAAGCCCATCTTGATCTTTTCTGTCTTCCTGAGCAGAGAGCATATTGAACAAGCTGCAGAAACGAGAAAAGCAACTTTCCATTTTCTGTGCCGTGTTAGGATGACAGTGAGTCTTTTGAAGGAAATGGGTAATTTTAACAGCAAGATACTCAGCAGAAATTTATGGGGACCTCACACAATTGACGTCACTTTTTCTCTGTGCAGACAGTGTCACTGGTTCTTAGCCTCAGGGCCATTCTACTTCTGCAGGCAAATTCTGGGTGCCTTCCAGCATGGATCTCGTATTCCCAAGGGAGTGCTATGGTTAAAGTGGAGAGCCTTGTGTTTGCAAAGTGGGAGACACAGAGAATCACAAGGCACGGGAGGGAACACCTCTGGCTGCAGGGTGCGTCCATGAAGAGGGCTTTGGGCTGGCTGTCCCTGGAGGTCTTTGCATGCTGCGCAGTCTGACGTGCACCGAAGTGATCCACAGGGAGCTCTTCCTGAAGCAGGGCAAAAACCTCACGTGAGATTATCTCTTCTCGCTGTATTTTGTCTGCCTCTCAGCACTTTGCTTTTGTTTTATTCTCAACACAGAATCTTCTTGTCACTAGTTTACTCCCTGGAGGGAGCAGTGTCTTTCTCCATGACTAATTCTACCTGGTCATTCAGGGGTCAGTTCAGTGCCTTGTGTCACGGGACCTCTTCAGATGGGGCCACCAACCACCACTGGCTCCGTTATCCTTTCATGTGGCTTTAATTTCTTCTCACTGTGTAACATTTCCCCAAATAGTGCTGATCAGTTTAAAATATGGCAGAGTCAGCATGCTCGTGCATTGCGCTGTGGATGGCGCATGCCAGCACTAAGCAGCGTCACAGTGCTCACGTGGCTTCTAGGGGGTGCACAAGTAGGGAAGCCTCATTTTATTGTGTCTTTAACATTGTGCATTTACACAAATGTGTAGGCTTTACACTACACAATTAATAAATAAAACAGCAGAGTAAGGTGGGCATTCGGTTTTACTAAATACAAATTATAAATATGAGAAAAAGACTGAGCCTGAATCACACTTAGTTTCTCGACTCAATGGCCTGTTGTAGGAGACAGGAAGATCCGACCTCATCCAACTGAGGCAGGAGAGGAGATTAAAGGGAAGGAGAAAAATCCATAGATTGAAATGGATGCGAAGGATGTTCACCTTTTTGTTTTTCTTGCTTTTTAATGACAGCTAACTGTGAACAAACAGATAAGACTAGGCTGTTCTGCATAGAGTGGTATAGCATGTGATAAAAACGTAGAAAGAAAAAGCCCAAGGAAGTTATTACTCTAAAACTACCTGATTAATGGACTCATTTTAAGATGTACTATGAAACTATAATCATCAAAACTGTGCCAAATTTGTGTCAACAGAAACTGATCAATAAAACCGAGCAGAACTTCCAGGAGCAGGTACATAATAATATGGCCAATTTAATTTAAGCAGAGAAGTTGGATCATTTTAGTGGAGGAGGCAAACTTGTTATCACGAAGTGATAGTTGGCTGCAGAGATTCCTAAACCCCTGCCTGGAAAGTGCAAGGACCCACTACTGATACCCTGTACCGCCTTCAGTTCCAGCCCCAGAACCCTGGGCACAGGGGGAGGCTGAGACAGGAGGATCACTACAAGTCTGAGCTGTGTAGGAAGACCCTGTATCAAGGAAAAAAAGGTACTGACAAAAGCATCCACATGGAAAATCTGAGCTGCAAACATGTATTATTATGACAATGAACAACCCATGGTTAAGCCAAATTATTTGTAATACATATATCTGAGAAAGGGTTATATTCAGATGCAAGATTAACAATTTTCTTGAGTCAATCACAAAACACACTTTGATATTTAAAAAAGATACATAACATGAAAAGATACGAAGTTGTCCAAAACAATAAGAAAACTTTTCAGTAACAGTTACTCGAAAAAAAATCTGTAGTGAAGCTGAGATAAGATGGAACTATATAGCCACTGGGGGGCCTCAGGTGAGGGAGTCTGTAGAAACAAATGCTAGTGCAGATTCCAAGTACCCGGAGCAGCACAGGAGCCCAAAGTGGCCCAACTGGGGCTGGAGATTAGGGAGGGGCCAGCTGGCTGGACACGTGCACATGAGCTGTCAATCATGGAGACCCAGGATGCATGCACAGAACACACTGCTAAACTCATGCATCAGGTACCAATCAGAAAGCACTCTCTTCAATTCTTCTGGAGAAAAATCAAGCAGGTTTTTAACAGGGAGGCCTAGTCCTGATGTCAGGCTAAAGAATGGAAGATAGAAAAGTTCCTGCCAGTAACTCGTGGCCATTTGAGAGTCTCTCGGAAGTCTGCTCTTGCTCTGCAAAGCACATTTCTCTGCCCACTCTGATAACTATATATATATCTGTGCTATTCTTATTTACACACATTGTCCAGGCACTTGTTCAGGACACCAAGGACCTGGAAAGGATCCCTCAAAGAAATCTACCAGACCCTTGAATTTAGTAACATAATCAGTTTGAGAAAATGGCTAAACAACTTCTTAGAGGGTTGAATACACCCCTCTAAGTTTATAATCCCATGATTCTATCCTTAGGTATTCAGTCAGCAGAAATCAAGACACGTGTTTACTGGCAGACCTATATAAGAATGTTCATATTTTTCTGCATACATAATAAAATGACAACACAAGAATTGCTACGAACAAACTGAACCCATTATCCATGACATGGGCAGGGCCTGGATCCTCCAGCAGTGTCCTGTGTGAGGCCCACAGGCCTAATAATGTCCTCACGGGTCCAGCTACGAGGCGTAATGCATGCCTGTTTTATGGATCTGCACTAGGAAGGGCCCCAGGCCAGTGGTGGAAGCTAGAAAGTCTGTGCCAACAGGCTGGAGTTGAGAAGTGACACTCAAGGTGAGGACCAGAGCTCCCCTGAAAAGTGCCACAGCCATCCTCAGCCACAACAAGGGCCTGAACTCCTCTGGCAACGAGAAAGCCAGTGACAAGCTCATGCAGGGCCTAGAACAGTGCCCCATCGTTCTCTCCAGATCCAGGAAATGATGCTCAAGGTGAGGCCAGCACTCCTGCAAAGTGGTCTGCGGTTCTTCTCAGTGATGAAAGGGTCCTGAGCCACAAGGATGAGGAGAAGAGCCAAATTCGTCAGGAAAGCCAGCCTGACAAGCTCTTTGAGGAGAACCAACGGCTGCCTAGCAACACCTCTTCTCTTCAGTTCTTTTTACTTTGTTGGCAACAATTCCCAGGTGGGCCTTCTATACCCAGTACATGTAGACTCCGTTCAGCTCGGTGTAACAAGGTGACCACCGGTTGTCAATGCACCTCGCATATAGACATCCAACCTGAACAAGCGTTTAACGCCCTGAGTCTAAATAGAGATGGGAAATGTCTTAGAAAAGTTAAAAAGCACCTGAATTCTCTCAGCAACCTGTAAGGAAACCTTGAGCTCTCCATAATGTGGACATTTAGAGGGGATAAGAGAAGAGGAGAGATTTCCTAAGTTACCTGAAAGTTTCCACCTGATCTTAGCTGAAACCTACCAAAGAGCTGAGAGATGGTAAAAAAGAATCAGGAAAGGAAAATGAATCAGGAGAAAAGCAAACAAAATAAGCAAAACAGAAGTATCCCTCTGACATGAAAACAGTTTATTGCCCATATGAAAAAAGAAGCTTGAGATTGCTGGGGCGTGGCTCTGGGGTGTAGCGCTGGGCTAACTGTGTCCCCCGAAACAGCTCGGTGGCTTCCGGGAAATGCACACGTCGGGCACACGTGTCCGCAATCCTTTCTAACCTGTGCCTGCACCCGCCTTCCCCTGCCCTGCCATCTCACCCGCAGCTTTGGATCAATGGCTGCAGTGTCCAAGATGGCCCTTGGAGGACCAAAGCCCCAACAAAGAACATAAAGCAGTGAAGCACGTTCAGTATTTCACGTGGAGTTAGCTTGTTTTAACCAGTCAGCAGAAAAAGAATCCAGCTTTCAGGAGAACCTTGTGAACACCTCCTATGGAGTTATTTTGCTCCTTCTCTCATTCTCGTCTTTATTCTGCTGTGGGAGACACAGGGCAAGAAAGGGAAGATTAACATTTCAAAAGCAGGATGGCCCTCTCTTGCTTTTATTGTGATTGCTTAGCAACCACTTGTTTTATCTTGGTCCAGGCCTGCATTCTCCAGGGAAGGGCATTCAAGGGGCTGTGAAAGGGGACAGGCTCTGCCCTTTACATCTCTGCTTGAAATTAGGTTCTCCACACTGTGAGGGTTAATCCCAACACTCAAGCTCATTGGATTAAGAAAAGCCAAGCAGCTTGGTGGCCCTCCAGGTGTGCCTACCTCTGGTCACTAAGGCTGGCCTCTATACTGCCCAGGGTCCTTTCCTGTCCTGTGCACTCTGCTCTTTGACACTGCTTTCAGGCAGCCCAGAAATCAGCAGCTTTGCCACTTTCTCTCACCACCCAGAGAGCTTCTAAGGGTAGAGTCGCTATTGTGCCCATCACTGCAAACCCTGTGGAACCAACTTAAGAGTCAAATTTACCATAGCACTGGAAAAGTGGATTTAGAAATATAAGCTAGCAAAGCTGGAGTTTATGATTTGTCCTGAGAATTAGAGAAGTGAGGATTTTTTAATTAGAGAATGAGTTTTTTAAAAATGTATTTCGTACAGGGTCTACAGGGTCTCACTGCACAGATCAGACTCATAGTGATCCTCCTGTTTTCAGCCTCCCAAGTGCTGGGATTACAGGCATATGACACCATGCCCAGTCTCAATTACCATCTCAGTATGCCCTGGGGGTGGGCCTGGCACAGCACAAAAAGAGGAATTTTGATTAGTAAGTGTGCTCTACATTGCTGAAGCACAGAGGTGTAATTCAGATTCAACTGACTGCTCATCTTTTTTTCCTGGAAAAATCTTTTTAAAAATGTTTTTCAGTTGCAAGCCAACACGTTGGTCATTTGTAACAACTAGCAATCTTAATACCTGATGCCCAAAGTTAAAAATACAAAAGGTTTATTTAGCTCACAGTTTGTAGAGTTTTCAGTCCATGATCAGATAGCTCCAAGACTGGGTGGTACACAGCAGAGGGCAACTGTCCATGGCAGCGGGAGATGGTAAAAGCGACAGGTGCGGCTCATGCGGAAAAGGCCTCTTTCTGTCCCTGACATTGTCTGCAGGCTGCCCAGGCTATGGCAGGTCCAGCACTCACACCTGTAACTCCAGCGTAATGGACTCTAGGTTCAGCTGCCTTGGAAAGCCCTGTGACTGCATGGGGTGTCAGGAGGGCATCTAGACGTGAACCATAACCCTCACTACTACACATGCTGGAAAACTGCCCTCAGACTGGTTTATGAAGAAAGAAAAACTTTACTGGCTCAAAAGTTAGGCTGGTTCATCATCGCATGGCCTGCCAGACAGCTGTCCAAGCTGGTGCTGCCTTTAGGGTTTAGGGTGTAAGTTGGCTTTGACTTGGACCCTGGAAGATAAAAGGAAGAGTTTCCCCTTAACACTATGAGTGAGAGCATGGATACTCATCTGCCCCCGTGCAAGACACAAGAGAAGCAACCTTCTGGGAGACCCAGGCACCAGAAGTGAGCAGTGCTGGTGGTCGAGAGCTTGTGTCCTGACTTCTCTACTGCAGCATGGAGACCACACTGAGTGCCTGAGAGGCTCCTCACAGAGCTTCCTCTTGTTTCCCAGCAGAGCCAGAGCCAGCCAAGACCAGGCCTCTGTAAGGAAGTGCAAGACTAGAAACCACACATGGAGATGGGTGGGGCTTTCTGCTCAGTGAGTGTCTATTTACGGAAACCCTTGACTCAGAGTGAAACACTTCAGTTTTGCCTGAGAGATAGCTCAGTAGCTTAAGTACCTTCCTGCCAAGTGCAAGATCCTGGTACTAAAACACCCTAAACAAACAAAAACAAAAAACAAAACATTTCCATTTTATGTAATAATTTAACAAAATCCAGTGCTTTGAAAAAATGACTCAATAATTTGCCCTCAAAACATGTCTATATCTAAATGTGTGTATCAACTGAGTGTCCAACGATAGGCATGGGTACAGTAGTTCTTAGAAGATACTTGTTTAGGTATCTTCTAAAGATTTAAAATACATAAAATTACCAAGTGCCCTTGAGGTGGCTTTATTCATATCCCAACCCATTCCCAGTTTTGTGAAATTGCTGTGCCTGCCAGCAGGGGACTCTTGGATACAGCTTACAGAAGAGGTGTCGCACCTGAGGCTCAGAGCATGGTCCTCGGGCTGTCTCCTTGAGCATCAGCTTGATAGGTGGAATACAGGTCATGACCCTGTGGGGTAGGGAAGATGGCAGAGCCAGATAGAAATGTCTCTGTGGAAACTGCTTGCAGGGAACCCCTCACAGGCTAGGGTTCTATTCCCATCCAACTTCCAGATGTTTTGCTCATCCCAAATAATTTACCATTAATTTTGACTTTAAGTGATCATACCGAAATATTGTCTATTAGGTTTCTGAGCCACACAGGCCCCTTGGCATTTCCTGCCTGGGCTTAGTGCCTGGCTCCCCTCTACCTCCTCCAGGCTGGGGTGCCGGGTGCTGTGTGAGCCACTGCCTGCTGTCACGTGCTAACACCCATGACTGTATTGGAGATGTGTAGTGGATGCTGGGAAGCCTCAGTTCTTCTAGGAGGGGCCGCAGAAGTGACTGTGCCTTGCAGTCTTCTGTGGCCAGGAGGAAGGAGCGAGATTTTGGTGCCTATCTCCTGTTCTTCCTGGAGTCAGATACTTTCCTTCAGGATTAAACTCCCTTGAACTCCTTGAACTTAGCTTTACAGCCTGTGCTATCCTGGCTGGTCTCCTGCTATGCCGACCCCAGGTTAATGAAGAGAGTTTTCTACCCAGCAAGAAGGAGAAGAAGGTGCCAGAAACTCCAGGTTCTTCTCATGGTGACTAAGGGAGAGGCTGCTGTTGAGACCTGGAGGAGGCAGAAGAGCCTGGGAGGATACTCCTGCTTCCACGGAGCCCTCTGTCTTTTGTCTTCATATTTTGTCCAGTTTTCAATTATAATCTGTGGAAATATGAACCACAGTGGGCTGACTCTGTGTTCTCCTAGTATCAGAATTGTAATTACATACAGTGCTAGGATGTAGATTAACCAAGGCGTGGTCTCTTACATGACAACTACTCACACAAATGCCATGCTGTTGCTGACTTCCATGGGGACTGAGGAGCACCGGACTCTTTGTGCATGCCCCAGGGAAGGAGCTAGAGGCAAAAGCTATGTTTCACACTCACTACTCTCTCTGGTCCCTCCCATCCTCAGGAGTCCCAACCTGGCTAATGCTTATGCAATGTGTCCCTCCAACCCCAGAGGCAACAGCAGCAGGGGCTGTAGGGGCTGTATCTGCTTGGCATGCTTAGAAGCACCTTACATATTTATGGTAGACTATTCTAAAGCTAGTAGGAGGTCACAGTGCAGTTAGCAATGAGTGGGAGGGCATGCAGGTGATCAAACTTGATCAAACTTTCTGTGAGTTGAGAAGGCTTGTGCTAGAATGCAAGTCCTCCCACACCCAGGCCTTCTGCCCCCTCCCGGGCCCCAAGGTGATGGCCTCTCCCAGCCTTTCCTATGTGCCAGGGCTGCCATGAATTTATCCCTAGGAAAACAGCTTATTCAGCATCCCTGCCTACCCTAGTATTCTGATAGTAGGAGAAGATGGAAGCTTGAGGGTCATTTTTGGCAGATGCTGGCCCAAGGATAAACTATTAAATTGTTATGACCTTGGTTCAACATGGCCAAACCTCAAGAGAAGCAACTTATCTTCCCAGTGAGCATGTCCTCCTTCATCCTCAACCCACTCCTGGAGAAAACCTCCTTTTACATTTCCCACTTACAAGGGAGCCCCAACCAGCTCCTTACGTGTCACTGAGGCTGCCCCTCAAACTCCATCCTTAGCTAGTCCATAAAAGCCCATCTCCTCTTTGGTTCAGGTCAGAAGATCCCTGCCATCTTCCTGCGATACTCTCCATGTCCTCAATATCAATTAAGGCTTCTCTTTCTTTTGATTCTGCTTCTCTGCCTTGCCAAAAACTAGCAATTTTAGTTATCAGTGTTAGACCTCCAAGACAGTATCTTGAGACCCCTTTGTGCAGCTATGGAAGTGGATCCCCATTTCTGGGTTTTACCCCCTCACAAAGCAAGGGAAGAGGCCTTGATGTTGGGAGCAGGAGGATTCAGGTCCTCTCAGCAGCCCTGAAGCCCTGAGTCAGACTCCCACCCTGAGTCTCTGTCCATCCATGGTAAGATGTGGGCCACATAGCAGGATGTCACAGGCAGGAGGAACAAGAGCCTTAGGGAGAGTGCATTATCACAAGCTGTCTTGCAAAGTGGGGGAACAAGTTATGAATTAATTAAGATAGCAGTTGAAAAATGAACACAAGATTATTTGTGTTGTTCATAGACCAGTTTCTAGTAGCTGCTGCAGCTCCCTCCCGTGGATCAGCTGGTGGTGAAATTTCTGCTGTTAGGCCTGGCTCAAAGGAGCAGAGAGTGTTAGTTTTCACTCCTGTCACTGGAGGAGATGTGTACATCTGGGGTGGGTCCCACTGGGGTGGGTCCCAGATGTTCTGGGAAAAAATGACCTGGGGCTGGCCACACACCACTGCCCCTCCATTCTGACATTGCTCCTTGCTGTTACACACAAGAAGGGTCTAAAATCTGACCTATTTCATCCCCCTATATTATATGCTCTCAGTCAGTCCTGGAGCAACTTCAGGGCTGTCTGTCTGTGTCCCTATCAGTGAAGTCAAGACCAGTGGGATGCTGGAGGTATGACAGAAGGTTGGGGTGTGGGTTGGAGCCTGTCCATGGAGCTTGGTGTGGGCAGGGGTTTCTGAAAAATAATGTCTATTCCTAAGGGGAAAACAATCATTTGCACTTACATCTGCACAGGAAGCTTGGAGATTTATAGAGCCACTTACTGGGCTGATGAAAGAAAGGTTCTGGCATACATTTTCCATATGAACTCCTGACAGCTGTTGACTTCGAGTGACAGCACCTCCTCGCAGGTTGGAGAGAAGGGTTCGGCTCCCTGCAGCCACCGAACTCCCTCACCCATGGCTTTGTCTGCACTTGGGAGTTTTTCTTTTCAAACTTCCTCCCCACACCCAAATCAGGTCCGAGACCAAATGGTGAAGAGAAGCTTCTGGGATGACCTTTGTATCATGAAAACTCCTCATTCAGCGCTAAACTGTCACCAAGGTGTCATGTTCAGACCTGGAGTCTGCCACAAGAGGTGGGCTGGGGGTGTCTGCAGAGGGCGTATCCTTACCCCTGAGCCCTCCCTTCTCTCTCTGGGCCCTGGCCATCATGCCGTGGGCAGCTCTCCTCCACCATGCTATGCTGGCATCTTCAGCCTTGGAGATAGAAGTCCATCCTTGCAGCTGCTAGGGAGCTTTCCACACTCCGGCCTCTAGGCCAGTGGGGGAAACAACACAACTCACAAGAAGTTCAATACCCCCCAAGGCACTGCCTGCTGTTACCTAGCAAGGAATCCTTCACGAGCCTCATTTCCTGAAGGAAGAGGCGGAGCTGAGGGAAGTTGAGTCATGTCCCGTCCCTTCCTCATGGTAGAGGGCTCTGTGGTAGGTTGCATGGCTTCAGATTCTGAATACCAGTTGAAGAGAGTGTGTGAGGGGCTGTTGGGAGTGGTGGAAGCTAGAGATTGGTCTTATGTGTGGGAAAAGGACAGGGCCAGAGTGCCGGAAGCTGCCTCAGTCTTGAGAAGGATGTCATGCCTGGACAATTTCAGTCGTTAGCTGCTAGTCAAACCTGAGTCTCATGATATTAACTTTGAAAAAGTATAAATAAACGGGCCTCTGGTGACAGCCCCGTGCTTCTCTTCCCATAAGGAGTGAGGACTCCCCCTGACCTCAGCTCTGTCTTTATTTTCTAAATTTGCTTGCTGGTTCTCCCCACAACCACCAAAAGCCATGCAGGTTGAGACAAGGGACACAGAAAACATGGGTGTCAGCTGAAGTTCTGGCCTCATGTGGGAGGACACGGCCAGTGGATGGTGTGGGAACCAGTGCCCCCACACGTGGTCTCAGCACAGTCCATGGCTGGCTGCTTCTCACTCTTTGCCTCAGAGATCTGAAGACCCATACTGCTGCCCAGGATGCCACCAGCCTGCCAGTTCAGTTGCCTTGACACCGTGGTACTTTGGTTCACAAACTTACTTATTCTAGGATTTTGGAAAAGATGATCCCATTTATGTTTGTGAGGGACCAATGGCTGTACTCATGTTTGTTATCTGATGCACTGGTTTGCAAAGAAGAGCCAAATTTTGATTGTGAACCAAACCTGGCAGGCCAAAACATTTATGAGCTGGGGTGCCACGCAATTGAGTCCACGAGTGTGAAGGAGTTCAGGTTATAAATTCTTCTGCTAAATACTTAATAAGCAGGTCCAATCAACTGTCCAAACAAGTGAAAGAACAAAAGCACTCCAGTAGCGTAAGGAAAATAAGCACAGAAAGAAGCATAAAATCAGGTCCCGGTTTATAATGGCCCCAAAAGATGAGGAGTCATTATTAGCAGCTCATTAGAGCAGATGTTCAGTGTTCCTCAGCCTTGCTTGAATTATCTTAACTATTATATATGATAGTAAGCATCATATTTCTTTTCATGATCTATTAATACAAGGGCTAATAAACATCTGTTTTCCTTAATCATCTCTGAAGAAATTTGGTCTAACTTCCTGTGTCTTGAACAACACTTCTGTTGAAGAGAAGATGTAAGACATCAGTGGGTGCTTAGTCGTGGGCTGACTTGCTGGGCATGGGGCACCTCCTCCGGAAGGACTTGTTCTTTCTCTCTTTCATGAAGTCAGCAAAGTGAAGGAGAGGTTGTACTTGGGAGCTCAGCCCACCACAGCTCATGGGCCTGGGCAGGAGCGAGCCCCAGTGCTTGCCTGGCGGAAAGCCAGCTTTTGCTGTGTTTCTCATACTGCTCCAGCAGGCTGGGAGACTGTCTCAGGTCTTGGTGCATAAAGCTACCCACTTTATAGTCATTTGAGAAGGATGACACCTTCACGGGAGTCAGAGAACTGGCCTCCTAGCTCTAGAAAGGCACTGGGCTTCCTGTGCAGGATGTCATGGGGAGGAATTGAAAATCTGTTTGTGACACTAATGGTGCATGAGGTTATCTTTTTAATTTTTAAAAATCATTTATTTACTCATTTACTTATTTATTTGGTACAAAGTCTTGCTATGCAACTCAGACTCACAATGATCCTCCTGTCTCAGCCCCCCCAGCACTGGGATTACAGGTGTGTGACACCATGCCAGACTCATGTCTGGAATCACATCCGGTTCCTTGCACTTGTCAGGCAGGTGCTTAGACCACCGATCTATCTCCCCAGCCTTAGATGTGGTTATCTCAGTAGGTGTGACACAGATGGGAGTGCGAAGAGCAACCAGCTGTGTCTGGCTGTCACCCAACTCCTGTCCAGGTCTTTGGGTAGAGGCCCAGTCTCTCTGGATTAAAACTGAGTATTAGCAAACGTTTGTGCTGTGGAGCCTTCTGTCCTCACAATGGCTATAATGTCTCGCCTGGCTATAATGCGATGGATTTGAGAAGAACTAAGGAAGAAAGAGAAAGTCATGCTCTGCGATTTTGTGTTCTGGTGTCCGATCTGGGAACAGCGGGAATCACGCCCAATGGCCCACGCAGCCTTCGCATCTCGTCAGGCAGTGATATAAATATATGTATGTTATTTAATTAAAATTCTTTCAACGTGTCCTTTCAGCATAAGTTCACGTAGTTTAAGGGGCACTGACATCTACAGTGCAAATGGAAGGCCATTATCTCTCAGTGTAAAAGACACGCATGTTCTATTGAAAGGAACAGCCAATGCTTAAATGTCTTTTCTTAATTTTTTACAATTTTTAAAATAATTTTTCATGTTTACATCTGATAATTTAAGTGACTAATTTGAAGATAACATTATGCAATACAACAACCATGGCTGAATGCCTATTATTTTGTTTAGTGAAATGCTGCATCATTTATAATTTTTTTCTTTGTTTTATATTTATTTATTTACATATTTGTTTATTTGGTACAGGGTCTTGCTAGGCAGCTTGGACTCAATGACCCTGCTGTCTCAGCCTCCCCAGCACTGGGATGGCAGGCGTGCACCGCCATGCCTGGTTTTGGTGGCTGGCACAACGTGCCCGATGTTCTGGGGCCGGCACCGCAGGCAGTACCAGGGATCGAACCTGGGTCCTTGAGCTTGCCAGGCAGGTGCTTAGATGCTGAGCTATCTCCCCAGCCCCGTATTCTCTTTAAAAAATAGTAAAAAGAAAGACATGCATTCAGCCCTGGCGAGACTTTGTTTTTACATTCTCATTAAGTCAAGGTTGTTCATTGATTTTCCGATTGAAGGGCTCTAATCGTGCATGTTGTGGAGTGTGGTGTGTGCTGCCCACGTGCATCCTCTGATGATGAGCTCAGAAGGCACAGAGGGTGCTCAGAGGGCCTAGGGTCCCTCTGCTGTGTGTCATTGTTGACCTGACAGCGCAAGGCTCACTGCGATCACCCTTGGGAGTAAGAGCACAGCAGGAGCTTTCCTGCCTGCCGCAGCGTGTCTGTACCCACTGAACAAAGTCTCCCTTCATTCCTCACCCTCTGGTGAGCCTTCCCTCCCCAACTTTTGCGAGTTGACTTTCTTAGCTTCTTCTCGTGATTAAACCGTGGGAGTCTAATTTTACGTGGTGCACTTTCTGGCTCCACCCCTGTGAATCACTCACTATTTCTGGGCCATTTGCACTATTTTCTCTCCACTCCAGCTGACAGCGCTTCCCTGCTGGCTGCAGCGGATGCTGGAGCACAGGCTTGCTGCTCACACCAACTTTGCTCCAGCTGGTGCAGCCCCTGCACACGGGAGGGGGCAGGCCAGAGAAAACGCCTTTCAATGGAGCTGTTTATCTCGCTCTGAGTCCTGCTACTTTTCACTGAAAACAGAAGTTAGTTACTGTCAGGTTAATGCCTTATAAACGGGAAAGACACCAGATGCTCTCCTTGCTCCTATCACGTAGCTTGAAGTGCGCCTGAAAGTGGCGGCTGTGCTCCTGTGCCCTGCAGTATGACTTCTTGCAGTTAATCACACTGGGCACCACCTGGCTTGCCCTGAGGACCCTCAAGGGAGTGCATCTCCACTGTTTCTCCACTGCTGCATGGGCGGCACGAGCCCCAGGGGATCTGTCAGATTGGCTCAAATAATGTGACCTCATTTCTTTGGTCAAGTGACTGGCATAAGAATTGGGCAGCTCTGACCACAAAGGGACACAGCGTTGTCCTCTGCTAATTCTTGGAATCTTTTATCCCCCACAGCAAAAGCAAACACAATGTAAGAAGACCCTTCTTTGCTCCCTTTTCTTTTACCCTGTTTGAAGCTACACTGGGAAGAGCTGACGTCCGGAGCTGCAGCAGCCATCATGTCACCACGAGGTGTGCACCCCCCGAGGAGCCCAATCTACTGCAAATGGGACTGGCAGGATGGAAGCTGTCACAGGTCTAGATGACAGCCCTGACTTCTGAACCAGCGTGGAATTCACCTTACTAAATAAACATCAAGTCTGACTATGGCTAAAGGACTTGAGTGAAATCTTTGGAATTGCATTTCACTCATTCAGTGCAAAAGTATTTAATATAGTTCATTATCACACACTGCTCATTGCCCTGCGATCTAATAGTGGGCCGGCCCGACACCTCTTCAGCTGCTGTTTGTCGCAGGGGCTGGCATCGCGGCTCGCTGCTCTCCAAGCAAATCTTGAGGGCAATTTCACCTCTGTGAAGAACAAACAGTGAGTCCTTTAGAGAACCACATGCTGCAGAAGGCAGATTGTGTTAATTGAACCATACAGTTCTACTGGATTACAGGGGAAGTAGGAGCCTGGAAAAAGGTGGAATACAATATTAAAACCTGAAGCATAAATGATGGCAAAGAAAAGAGAGAGAGATAAAGCAAAATGTGGAAAGAAAGGAAGAAAAAGAAGGAAACCCAGGAGAGGGGAGCAAGATAAAACATGAATGGAAGGAAAGAGCGATGCTCACGCACTCTCCCTGCTCCCAGCCCCTTTCGTGTCCTGGCACACAGCGGCCAGCTCCTCCCCAGACCTGGGAGGTTCCCTGAGCAGCCATGTGGCGAGTGCGCCTGCCCCGCCCTGGGCCTAAAGACGCTGGAATTCGGAGAGCGACATCAGCTTCCCAGCCTCCCTGTGTTTCCAAAGCCTGCTATCCCCACCGGTGAGCAAAGTGAGCCCCCGAAGCAGCAGGTTGTCCCGGTCTCGGTGTCGCGCCTTTCCTTTGCCAGGCCTGGTCGTCTTGGCTGGTGGGCTTAGCTGCTGAGAAGGCTCGTGGCAAATCGCATGCTTTCTTACCCCTTTCTGGTTGACAAGGAAGGTAGCAGCAAGACCGGGACAGCCCTGTGGGCTGTGCTGAAGGATGCCAACAAGGAGGCACAGGGATGCAGTGCTCAGCCTGGGTCTTTGCATTTATTTTCACACTTTCACAATTTCCTTAAATGCTGGATGGAGTGAGAATCTGTCTTTATTTCAGACTAAAGTGGCAGTGTGGGGATCTCCAGAGCTGGCACCTTCTGTGCTGTTGGTGGTTGACACTTCTGAAGGAACAGCGAGGGGTCAGGGATTGCAAAGCCAAATAATTAAGAAACACATTAGAGAAGAAACCCTCCTAAATGGGAATCAGCAGCTGGGAGCTGCTGGCATTTGTTGGATCAAAGGACTGTCTGCAGTTGGTAATGGTGATGTTTGTTCTGGGCTGGGGCAGGGCTGTTTGAAGAGAGAAGAGCTCTCAGGGGAGTGCTTGGCCGGCCCTGTCTTATTTCTTCCATCTTCTTATATTGTTGGGAGGATTCTATCAAAGCAGAAGTAGAAATTAACATCATGCTTATTTAATATTGGAAATTAAAGCAAAGGTTATGTGTCGGAGACACTTTGGCCTCAGAACAATAACTTCAGGGTTGAGTCAGTTGCATCTCCGGCCGTGAGGCAGGCATCTGCATGAGGCTATTCTATCCACCAAGGGCACAGGGACTGTGCAGCATGGCTGAGCCAGAGGGAACGGACTGGTTGGCCAGATGCCCTGAATGCCGGGTTCGTGAATTCTAATTGTCCTAGATTTCCCTGTGGCTGCTGATGACCTGACATAGGTTGGCTGATCTTGTGCGATGTTTCTCAAGTCCCCTGGTTAATTTGTAAGTTAGGTTGAAGTCTCACTTATGTTGTAAGGTTGGGAATGCCCGCAGCTGCATCTGTGTGTGAGCCTCGGGCGGGTTCGAGGCCATTTGCTGAAGATTAAAAGTGCAGCTGGCCCACTGCTCCCCCACATCGGCAGTAACTTAATGGGAGCTTCTGGGATGGGGCCGGGTCACCTCTGTCTAACCTCATTATTCAAATGTGATGGCCCTCAAGGGCTTACAGACAGGGCCATGTGTCATCAGGGGTTCAAATTCAGTCAGAATTTTGCCCAAGAGAAAGATAAAGGGCCAACTGCACATAGATAATTGATTTAAATTACAGAGTCTGTTTGTAGGAGTTGCAAAGAGTGAAGACTGAAAATGGACAGGAAAGGAAAATGGGTTATGAGTTTCTGTGAACCCCTTTGTCACCAGGGTGGCCTTCCCATCTCTCAGTCCAGCTGAACTTTATTTCCTCTGTGTGTCAGACACTGCTCAGTATACGCATGAGCCATCAGAGTTTTAAGTTTGCAATGAGCAAAAGCTGTAATCCAAACAAACAGAAATATTATTCTTGAATATCCTACATGCAGGTGACTCACTTTTGATCCTACCTGTGGAGCTTTTTAATTTTAATTTCCCCCTGGAATGAGATCACTCTGTAAAAGCAAAAGCGATGTCCAGGAATTGTCGAGCCCCTCCTCAGAGCTACGTGATGCTCTTATTGTCCCTAAGGTCTGTGTGCCGCATAGGAGTGTCCCCAGAGCTGTACCTCTGCCTCTTTCTGTGGATGCACTAAGTGGGCAATTTACCACTGCAATTATGTTTCGGAATCACTCATACTTCTTATAGCGAGTTGCTTGGAATCCCTCTCTCTTTCCTTCACCTTCCAATGTCTCTCTCTATCTTTCTGATTTCTCTTTTTTACAAGTTGAATCCTGACAGTAATCTCGAGACATTTTGGACAATTGAATTATAGGATATTTTTAATGTCACTTTTTTAAACCTCTCTTGAGAAAATATCTGTGATTCCTACAGTAGATTTTACTAGCTGTCAGTGAGCTCAAAAGCTTTCCTTGAGAATATGCTTTTCTGTGTGACCCTTTGCTGGGGCAGTAGCCCTCAGAGAACCACTTACTTGTTGTGCACAAGACCCTGGATTTGATCCCCAGTGTTGAATAAAGAAAGAAAGAGTTGGTAATGAGGTGAGGAATTTAATGAGTTAAAGTTAAGTAGCAGAGCTAAGAATGAAGTAACAGCTTTCCAAAGTGAAATTTAAATGTATATACATCACGTGTGCTTACATAGTTGCATATGTTGGTTTTGTACAGAAAGATTCCCACCTCACACACAGAGAACAGCGGGCAGCTGATGCATGGGGTGGCAGTACTTGCAAAGTGAGGCTTTCCAAGGTCTGTATTGTACCACAGTCAGTAGGACAGTTGTGGGCCATAAATGAAAACATGAACAAGAGCTAAGTCATCAAGAGTTGACAAGAGTGATGGGAATCCAGAGAAGCCCGTGTAGTCACCATTCCTCGCTCCCTGTGATTCTGCAGGGGCTTCTGCCCTGACGCTTCCTTCTGCGCCTCCCTGTGCTGCTGTGTTCTTCTTGCCTGGGGGCAGGTGACAGGGACACATGCTTCACGGGGCTTCATTCTTGCTCACATTCCTCCTGCGTGTCTATCCCATGACTCCCTAGGACATAGCACGGCCATTTTCTCTGCGCGTGGTCATTGGCCACAAATGTAGGAACTGTGGAGGTGCGCGCATCCCAAGAGGCTCAAGGAGGGATGAGTGGCTCCCGACCTTGCCTCCTCCAAGTGTGACTTTATTTTTAATAGGAAATATTCATGATGATGACACTAAAATTCTCTATGGAGTAGCTGCCTCCTGTCAGGACCACCTCTCATAGCTTTGTATTTGCATGCCATTTCATTTAAGGACACAAGTCACGGTAAAGTCCTGTGAGTTCTCAGGTCACAGGGTGAGTAGCAGCACAGGACAGACTCCTGCACACCCTCCTCATGCCTCCAGGTGCACTAATGTACTTCCCTCTGCTCCACTCTCAAGAGGAAATGGGGTCTTGCAGTGGAATTTAGACATGGGAGCCAGGCTGCCTGGATCAACGCCTGCCTCCTATTCCATCTTTCTTAGTGTTCCTGTACAAAGATGTTCAAACATCACTCCAATGGTCAGTTCATACTAAATTGCTATAGACAGGGTGGTTCTGACAATGGACATTTGTTTTCTCCAAGTTTTGGTGGTTGGACCTTTGTGATCAGGATACCGGTGTGGCTTAGGCCTGGTGAGGGCTGTTTTATTGGACATTGTTTGCCTCCTGCTAGATCCTCACTTGGTGGAAAGGGGCTGAGCTGCCTATTTCTCTTCTCATTATTTTTATTTTTTATTTATTTGGTGCAGGGTCTCACTATGTAGCTTAGACTCATAGTGACCCTCCTGTCACTGAGGTTACAGGTGTGCACCCCTATACCCAGTTTTGGTGGCTGGCACAGAGCCTGGGATTCCAGGGCCAAAATGGTATGCAGTACCAGGGATCAAACGCTCATCCTTGCGCTTTG
The DNA here is from genome assembly GCA_004027165.1 of Ctenomys sociabilis. NCBI lineage: Eukaryota > Metazoa > Chordata > Mammalia > Rodentia > Ctenomyidae > Ctenomys > Ctenomys sociabilis. The sequence goes on from PVKA01006477.1 coordinate 38,146, forward strand.
CCAGGCAGGAGCTTAGACCACCGAGCTCTTAGTGCTCCTGCAAGGACACTGAGCCCACCACAGATGCTCCACCCTTTTAATTTAATTGTATCTTGAGTGCCCTACTCTGGCATCAGCACTATGGGAGTGTACACATTTGGGGAGAGTGTGTTTGATGCATAGCAGGATCCTTTTCAAGCAAATTTCCGGTCTCCTTATTGAGCATTTCAGCCACCATCCACTAGACTCCTGAACCCCTCCTTTCCTTTATTTCTCCACATTCCACATCTTTCTTAGCTTTCCTGTCTTCCTCCTGTCTGATGCCAGCTCCAAGAAGGCAGGGCAGTATCTGCTTCACCCTGCCATGTCTGCGTGCCCACACAGGCCCACCACGTGGCCACCCCACAGCGATCCTGGGGAGGATGAGCTCGTGGGCACTGGGGCCCGCAGGCGCTGCCCAGGCCAGCCTTGGAGGTGGCCGCACTGGACTGCCTGAGCCACTTCTTTCATCTAATGATCTCTGTGGAAGCCACTTTGTGCCCCCAGGAAATGCTTTCTGCCTCATGGGAAGAGGTCCCGGGGACCAGCAGTCACCAACGGCTGCACCCTGCTACCTGCAAATGGCCATTTTACAACCCACTATTAATTTTGCTGGCTGCCCACTTTATGGAGCTGTTAGAAGAAAAAAAAAATGCCTTCAGCAGCAGGATTTGTCAACCTTTAGAGTTCCAGGATCACAGTTAATTCAGATGACAAGTTCATGACCTGTTGGCTGGGTGACACCACATAGATTTCTAGGAAGCCAGGTGGTGGCAATAAGAGCCTATGGAGAGAGATGTCCTGTGCCCTGAAGGCAGCTCGGAGACTCCCAGAGATAGGGAGGCTCAGGGCATATGGCCGGGATGGGGAAGAAAGCACTGTGGAACAGAACTCAGCTGCATCTCCCAGATGGTGGGAAGGATGAATCTCCCTGCCTGAGGACTGCGGGGGCAGGGGGCAAGAGCCAGCATGAGTCTTGGGAGGACCTTGGGATGGGAATGCGGTAGCACTGGCCCCTGCTCCCTGTGCTTGCTGCCCTGATCCCTGACCACATTGCTCTCCTTGGCCCAGGTTTTGCTACACCGAAGGGGAGCAAAGCTGGAAGACACAGCCGGGGACCCCAGCGTCTCTGAGGTGTGACAGAGCTCAGGAAGTGCCCAGGTCTAGGAGTGATCATGCTTCAATGGCTGCCATGACCCGGACAGATGAAGAGCAGCGCAGGCTGAGGTGGAGATTTAAAGTGCCCGACGTGGAGGCCAGCTGGATGCACACGCACCTCTTCTCTAGACTTGCCACAGATCTTTACGCCTCTGTGGAACGGGAGTCAGGAATGATTCACACCAAAAGTAGAACACGGCTTACCTCATTTCCGGCTCCTGGGATGGCTGGGGGAAAAGAGCCAGGCTGGAGGACTGAGCCGGGAAGTCAAGGCGACCTTGGGGTTTCTGAATGCACATGCTCATATTGGGTTAAGGTGTAGCTCATTCTAGAGCAGTACTGTACAGTTAAAACTTAATTTAATAAAGGAAACCAAAAACTGCAGGATGTGTCTCCCTGGGAGTAGTGCTGCAGTGCCTTAACTGTGCTCGGACTTCACGCAGATCACCAACCACCATGACGTCACAGATCCAGTTAACCAGCATTAATGCAACTCTGTTATTCACGAGAGCTCTTACTCAATTAAAACAACCTGGGATCAGATAAACTTTGCCACATGTAAGTTGAAAAGGTTCGTTGAGCCAAGAAATGAAAATGGGAGATGTTTAAACTAATTTAAGATAATAAACCTTAGGGAGAAGGGATACATTGGTATATAAATAAGGATAAGAACTATAATGATTATGACAACGGAAGCTTATGGCGACACACTGCCTTCCCAGCAGTCTTCCGATAGCATGGCCAGGACTGCTCAGAAGCCCTTGGGAGGCACTGAGAAGCTCCATAAGCCTTCAGGGCGCAGACTCTTGCACGAGGGCTGCGATCCCAGCTTGCTTCTCTGCCAGTGATGCCGCTTGGTCTTTGGGTCCAAATTTTGAAACATTTCTGAGGGGAGCATTTAAGACCCTCTTTAAGATCAAAGATGACATCCATGAAGTCAGACCGGATCCACCTACCTCCTTCTTGCGAATCAGCAAAGAACAGCACTGCCCGGGTCTCAGTTGTAGCATCTGTTGAATGGGGGTGCGGAGGCTGCCTGAGAGGAGGACGGGAGCCAATCCCCTGTGCCTACCACACTGTCAGCACCACATGAGGGTTAGCTGGTGTTGCTTTTAGACTTTCCCTAAATGTTGTTTTAATGCATATATTTTATTTATTTTCCTTCCGGTCTTTCTGCAAGTGAATCATGTTAATACTGAGTTTTTCCTCTTCTGTTTAGGCAATGATTTTTCACGCTTTTGATTTTTGCCCCTCCAGGCCCCCTTCCACGGTTTTGGGAAGGGATGGAGGACCAGGCTTTCAGGGAGACTTGGGTCCAGGTGCTGACTGCAGGGGCCACCTCATCCCAGGTGGGCAAGTGCCCTTGGTCCTGTGGACCCCTGGCCATGAGTTGCCAGAAAGATGGGAAATTCTCTTCCCTTAGCCCAGGCCACCTGCAGGCATCCTCGGGTCTGAAGGCCACAAAGGCGGCTGGTGGGATGTGCTGAGGGTGCCGTGTGTTGTGAGGCATCCAGATGTTTTCATGCCAATCACCCCAGTGCATGGCACAGCCAGGGATGGAGGGGAAAGGAGACGTGTTGGGTGCCGGAGTCAAACAGTTACCGGCTCAGCAGAATTTTAGGACCCAGCCTTACCAAAGGGGAGCGTCGGCTTCTATTCTCATAGTGGTTTGAGAACTGGATTGGAGCTCATGTTTGCCCTTCCCTGGCTCAACTGAAAGGAGGTGACAGCCAGCAATCTGAGGACAGGTTAGAAGAGGACAGGACCACCTCGCTAGGCAGAGGCAGGGCAGATGAGGCGCCCTTAAAAGGAGAGGCACTTCTGCAGCATCTCTGATCCAGGGAAGCCTCCTGAGTCGCTCCCATCCCCAGGCGATAGGTGTTGCCAGTCCTTGTAGGCACAGGGGGTGCACTGCAGTGAGGGAGGACAGATAGGCTCCCCAGGCTTCTGCTTCCTGCATTCCTAGTACGGTGAGGAGAAGGATAGCAGGTGCCCCTGCAGCCCGATCAGGCAGGAGGAGGACAGGCTGCACCCAGGACATTGACCAGCCAGAGAAGCAGGAGGCCCGTGGCACAGACAGGGCCTGCGCCAGGACCCGTGGCCTGCCGAAGTGGCAGTGCTTACGGAAGGTGCTGCCAACTGGGCCTCACCTCGCAGACTCGAGGGCTGACAGAGGAAGAGGGAAAAGCGGACATTGGCCCTGAGAGTATTTCGGAAGCCATCGTGGCTCACCCCAGGAGTCAGTTGTAGGGGCCATCTGAGTGCTGAGGAGATGAGTGGAGAAAAGCAAGCCTGGCTGAGGGCTCCCCTCAGCAAGAGAGGTCTTGGGTTCATCCTCTCTCTCTGCCCTTCCCACACCTAAGGAGCAAGAGCAGGTGAAGGCAGAATCCCCCTCAGGGTTGCCGCAGACACCGTGTGTGTCATGCCGGTTCTCAGGACAGGAGCTGCACGGCCTGGGCACCCACCGCTTCCTCAGGGCCGGGCTGGTACTAGGAAGTGGTTGAAAGTGCTAGCTGTGTCTGTGTGACTCATGCAAATATGTCTCCCAGACAATGCTAGGATTTTTCTCCCCGAGTCTGCGTGTGCGGTGCATTTGCAATGGCCGAAATGGTCCATAAATGGATATTTAATTACATTCCACTCAGGGAGGCTGGAAAGGTTCCCTTGCAGGCAGAATTTGGAAGGACCTGAGCCGTGGGCTTTTTTTCATTTTATGTCTTTCCCTTTCTCTTCTTCCTTCTTCTTTTCAAAATTGTTTTAAAAATAAATTTGCCTAGTAGTATCACGGTCATTAAGTTAAAGGTAAAAATGAAACTACCCCGGAGAACAATATCATACCTTGAAATCTAGATACTGGGTCAGTTTGCTTGCAAATTAATTTGGTCTTAAATGAAAGAGGGAAACTGTCAGAGTAAACAAATTAAAAAGAAGAATTTCTGCCAGATCCCGAATTTGCTCCCCTGCCAGCGAAGCTTCTGCTGAGCCCGGTGGATTCTAGGCTGTCTTGCAAAAGAAATCTGTAAGATGTGCATGGAAGGAATCCTCTCCACCATTGCATGGAGAAATGGAGTTTGGGAGGGAAAATGGGAGTTCACGATTTAATTTGGTGTTGGAAGGCAGTGGACCCAAGTCAGTGCACTTGCGAGTGGAGTATCTGGAGCTGGTCTCTCAGGGTAGTTTCTATACAGGCAGCGTGAGGGATAGACAGCGCTCTCTGCAGGTGTCCCCAAGGTAGGGACACAGCACAATGCTGATGGCAAGCAGGCTTCATCCTGCTCTTTCCCACCACTGTCAGTGCCATGAGGAGGAACACCAAGGGCCATGTGGGGCATGATGTCCCTGCAGTTCATGACATAGAAACCAACGTGTCAAGGAGAAGCCAGACCCCTGCAGTAGGGCATCTGCTGAGCAGTGGGAGGAGGGGATGGGAGGATGGGGAACATTGGGGAGTTGAACCCTGGACCTGCAGTTCTACAGGTTGACCCGCTGCCTCCCAACCTTTAGTTTTCAGGAGACACATTTGCCTGAAATAGTTTCCAGGTAACCCTACTTGTTTTTTCTCCTAGATCACACTCAAGATACTTAGGCAATGTGCCTTACTTTTGCCTGTTCTCACCAAAAATCCCCACTGCAAGAGCCTTAGGTCTGACCATCTGCAATGAATTTTCTCCTCTCTGATTCAAACTACTGTAGTACTCGTTCAGGAATTAAAGAGGTATATTGGAGCAGGGACCTTCGTAGACACACTGAGGCCCAATTTCCCGGGGGCTTTCTCTTGGCTAGAGCTTCTTTGTGCTCCCTCACCTCTTCCCTGACTCCTGCTCTTCTGGTTCTTTCCTTGTGCTAGTGATGGCCCCAATGGTAGCCAAAGAGTAGCCTTCACAATGGCCTGCAGCTTGTGTGGAGAGAAAGCTGTACAGCGTGAGATGGGCAGGTGGACAGCAGTCTTGGGACAAAAGGGAGAACGCCAGAATGCAGGTCACGAAGAGAACTGCCCTGGGGCAGAGGTGGTAACTAGTTGTTGTCACATACAGATTTTCTTTTAAACCAACCGAATTATGATGAGAATATCCAAAGTAATGGAAGATTGCACATTCAAATCGCGACTTCTGGTCTACCTTCAAAACAAAATGGGTCGGGTTGGGGGGAATGTGTGTGTTGTAGGACTGCAGTACTGCAGGCACCAAGCACCAAGGGCAGGGAGCAGGGCCCCACTGCAGAGAGCCTCCAGCACCACTTCATGTGCCTTCAGAGCACTGTGTCTCTTTTAGGCCCTTGCAGAAGTTAGGTTTGAGACTTACAGTCAAGGACACTGGGATGACAGGAAATGAGGCTTATTCTATACTCCATGAGCATTCCTACCTATGCGTACGCAAGATAGTTTATTTAGCCTCTTTTGCCTTACTGTTTCAATGGACAAATAGGCACAATTACATCAGCAGCCCTATTGGCTCGTGGCAGGCCCACATGCAGTGAATCAAGCATATGCTTAGCAAGTACCAGGCCCATCTTCATTGGCCGCTCCATGGTGGACACTGAGAGTCATGACACATCCTGCTGCCAGTGTTCTTGTGTCCTGGTGGTCAGTGCGAAGATGGCACTGAGGCAGCGCTTAAAGCACAAGATCTCTTACGCATCTGCCAACACCATCTGGGTTTTATTTTATTTTTCTTTAGATCCTGTTTTCATTGATGGGATAAAAATACTGAAACAATAGTAATGATACTCCTTCAAAGACACAGCAAGAACAATGAGCTACTTAAGATAAAACCAGGACACTAATACCATAGGCCTTTGGATGCATCAGGAGGATCCATGAAGGAGGAAGTGAGCACCTCCTGTCTCTGGAGGGCTGTGCCTGTGGGGAGTTCATGCTGCCCTTGGGGCAGCCACAGAGAGCCTGGTGTGTGGGGGATGAGGCAGTTTTCTCCTTCTCTTCTTTCTTGCTCCTCTTTTTAAAACTGTTATCCAAAAAGAAATTTGCCTAGTAATGTTATTGTCATTAAATTAAAGGTAAAAATTTGGGGCTAGGGAGATAGTTTGGTGGTCTGAGCACCTGCCTAGCAATCACAAGGATCCAGGTTCGATCCCTAGTACTGCATGCCATGCCCAGACCTGGCACCATGGGTGTACTGTGCTAGCCACTGAAACTAGGCATGGTGGTGCATGCCTGTAATTATAGCCCTAGGAAGGCTGAGACAGGAGTATCACTGCAAGTCTGAGTTGCATAGTGAGCCTTTGGACCAAATAAATAAATAAATAAATAAATGATTTAAAAATTAAAAAAAATAAAGATAAAAAAAAATTAAACTACTAAGGAGAGAACATCATCTCTTAAAAGCATCTAACCATGGTGTCCAGTTAACTTGTAAATTATTTTGGTCTTAAGAGAAGGTGGGAAATCTTCACACTAAATATGAAACAGAAGAAAGCCTATACGATCCTGAATTCCCTCCCCTGCAGGGACATTCTGTGGAGCCCTGTGGATAACAGGCTGCATGCGCATGAAGAGGTCTGTGACGTGTGCTGGGAAGATGGAGATGGGAAGCTCTTCAGTCAAGGCCTCCTGGGGAAACGGGGTTCACAGTCAGTGCTGATGTCCAAATCACCTATGGTGTGAAACTCTCTTGAAGTCCCCCAGACCCCTCGGAAAGTGTATGGTGGTGCCATTTTCCCAAAGCCCACCTCTGCACATGCTTATCAGAAGTCTCACTGAGATGATGGTGGTGGGATCACTAATTCTTTATCCTCCCTCTTCTTCTTCTTCTTCTTCTTCTTCTTCTTCTTCTTCTTCTTCTTCTTCTTCTTCTTCTTCTTCTTCTTCTTCTTCTTCTTCTTCTTCTTCTTCTTCTTCTTCTTCTTCTTTCTCCCTTCTTCTTCTTTGTCCTCTCTTCTTCTTGTTCTTGTTCTTCTTGCTCTTGTTCTTCTTGTTCTTCCTCTTCTTCTTCTTCTCCTCCTCCTTCTCCTCTTCCTCCTCTTCCTTCTCCTCCTTCTTCCTTCTTCCCTCCAGTTTTTCTAATTTCTCATCATCTCTTTCCCTTCCTCAGCACGGATGATTGAATACTAATGATCCCTTCACTCCTGTAATTCATGAGCTACAGGCAAATACAGGAGAAGACCAGAAAGGTGCTCAAACTACAAAGAAAAATATGCAAGCACACTAATATAAAAATTCTCAAAATGATATTTGTAGCCTGACTCAGAAGCCAAACCTATTAGGCCAAGGGAGAAGGATGGAACAGGTCACTTTGGTAACCACAGGCCTCACCAGGCATCTAGAAGCCACCAGTTACTGTGACAGATTTTTAAGGTAACAGTTGGCGAGTTAAGACTCTTCATAGAACTTGTCTCTGGCAGAGCTCTGAACGCTTATGAACAATGCTGCTGACTCTTCCTGCTTTGGGATGTAGAGGACAAGTTATGGTAGACTTTTTCAACTCTTTTCCCCTGAGCTTTGGACCAACTACACAGCAGAATAAAATCTTCAATTCTAGTTTTCTCCTGAGGAAAAGGAGCCTAGTATATTGGAAAGCATCTCCCATCCTTGGAGATTCATTCCCTTGTTTGTTTCCAAACAGGAGGAGGTATGGGTGCTAAGTCCACATGAATGACTCCTGGATTTATCTTGCTTCTGGCCTGGCTAAATAGAGAGAGAGAGAACAACTATGGAGAAAATTGTTTATTCATAGCATTTTTTTTCTTTTTCCATATGTGCTAATACTCAGTGAACACTACAAGAATATTTGCATCAATTTTTCCCCAGAAAAAATTCTTTAAATGAAGCTCTTGGGTATAGTTCATGTACATGCCTAGAACATGGAGGAGGATCTCTAAAATAATAATGGCTTTTGTTCATGGTGCTAACAATGTTATTGACAGTTGATGTTTATTCAGCCTCTTGTATCACACCTATATAAATAGTTTCAGATTTGATTTGTAAGTTTAATATAATACTAGTTGATGTTTATTGAATCATGTGCCTAACACATAAAAATTGCTTTACCAACATGCTGTCGATATTGCTCTCAACCATGCCATGGGTAGCTAATTTTACTATGCTTCAGAAAAACCGCTCCATAACTGAATCATTGTCTCTTTTCTTTGGGGCATACAGATGGGTAATGTTTTTCATTATCCATCTAGTGCGCCCGATTCTAATTTTGATACCTGTAGGTACCACCATGATATTTCTGTCTTCTTTCCTCCCTTGTGTGTTGGACAGCTGTAGAGGATTCAATTGGGGGCTCAAAGAACCAAAAGTGGTGAGCCCACCCTGTTAGGTGGGGCTCATCTGTCTCTTCAATAAGACAGTATTTTTTTTTTTTTTTTTTTTTTTTGTCTTTTTGAGACAGGGTCTCACTATGCAGTTCAGGCTGTCCTTAAGCTCAGCCATCAGAGAACAGTATAACAGGTGGAAAGCAGAGTGAGATCCATGCTGGGACTGAGCCCTGTGCCCAGGCAGTGGACTAAGACAGTGAGGCAGGAAGAGAGGAGTCAGCGTGGGAAGCTTGGGTGAGCGGCAGATCGTCCTGGTCACCTGGGGGTCAGTTCCACTGAGGATTTTCCAAGAAGATCAAGGGCACATTCCAGACTTCTGCCTCCTGAGAACAGTGGTATCAGTATTTTTATTCATTTTTTCATTAATATGCAAGAGAAGGTGACTCTTAACCCCCAGCCTGCTAGATGGCTGCACAGACCAGGACATCATTCTTGAAAGAAAGTGACCTGGCTGACTGGGGATTTTGAGGCCAGAAAGCCACATGCCTGCAAAGTAAGAGTGGTTGCCGGGGCTTGGGCTGTGGAGCCTACAATGTCTGCTACTTGCCAGACTTGCTGATTGTGGAGTCCTCACTTCCTGCCTTCCTCCTCACACTGCTGGTGGAGCTAATGATTTACTCTCATGCCTCGCTGAAGAGCTCTTCTCCTTCAATCCCTGGAGTTGGGTGATCTTCCCATCTGAAGTCCCACAGTGAAGCAGGTGTGAGTGGGTTCTGAAGCACTTGGCCCTGCCTGGCTGAGCAGATCTCCTGGCACGAATGCCAGGAGATCAGAATTTAGACTGCAGTTCCTCCTCCCAGGGAGTGGTAGACCCTGCAGAAGGTCTCGATTCAAGTTCATCATCTTGTGGAGAAAGAAACTGAGTCTGTGCTTGTATTATTTGATAGAGATGCCCCACACTTGAGGTGGTAGTTGAGTACCCTTACATGCATCCTCCATGCAAAACTATCCCCCACATAGCCTGCTGCTGAGGGTGCCACTGTAAGATATTGGCCCTCTTGGGAGGAGGCTGACGATGTGGCTTCTGGCATAGTGCACGTTGCTAGAGGACGCACCTGCCATGTCTTTAAAGTTCTAGCTTAGGTAGAGGAAAGGTCAAGGAGATAGAGCACAGCAGACTTCATGGCAGAGAAAGTACTCTGCCCAGGACCGCAGTAGTGAAATCTTGTCATTATACAGTAAGCGCAGACCCATAGTTCCCAGTATCAAGTGTGAGCCCTGATGCAAACTGTGTACTCCCTAGGTGGTGCTACTGGTTCTCAAATGGACAAAGCCCCAGTATGGGGGTAGAGGGCTTGTGCTGGCAGGTAACTGCACTGCGCTGGGGCATGGGAGAGCTCAATTTCATTCTCTCGATTTTCCTGTGAACCAAAAACTGCTCTTAAGAACATAGGAATTTTTGTTTTGAATTTCTGGGCAATCTGGGGTGAAAAAGAACTTTATTCTTCACCCTAATATTTAGCCACAGAGAGATTTCACTTAATTTTAGGTGTGAGGGAGGATGGCAGATCAGGAGGGCAGGCTTAGTTAGGTCACACTGCTCAAGCAGCTATCAGGGTTAGACCTTGAGAAGAAGACATGAAAAGCTTCACCAGGGCCCTGTGATGCATTCCTGTGGGCCAGTACAGGATTCGAGGTATTGTTGGTCCCAATCAATGACCCACTGCAGATGCTCAGCCCAAGGGAAAATGAAGGGAATTCCCTTAAGGTGCTCTAATGTCCTTTTCTGAGGGACAGTACAAACAGAACTACTTGCTGCTAATGCTGGCATTCAAGGGTGAAGACATTTAAGATACTCCCATGTCCAGAAGAAATGCCAGCAGCGAGGTGGTCAACACGAACTGTGTCATGGCACCTTCTGTCTTCTCTTCCTGAGCCCACCCAGCAATCTTTGGTTTCCCCATTTTACACATGAGGACAGTGAAGGCTGGGGAAGCAGACCACTTTCCCCTGGTCACTGAGTAGGGGAGGAGTGCGAGACCGAATTTACAGCAAGAATTTCTCCATCCAGAGCTGGTGATCCTAATCATGAGGTCAAGGTCTGCCGTCCTTTACTGCAGAGTCACCCTGTGTCACCATGTCCCTTCTCACTCCTACACAAAACATCCGAGGGAAGCCCATGAGCTCTTGAGGGCAAAGGATCCATGCATCCAGCTCACACATAGGATCTTCAAACATTTTCCCTAACTTTTCAAAGACGTTCCCCTTGGATGTGGTCAGAAGCGAGCATCAGGATGCCGACCCTGCTGAGGACAGTGCTGCTCCCCTGGAAGGCTCGTGATAGAGATGTCAACGCGAGCCGTCCTGGTTCCTGCAGGGAAGAGGCTGTGCGCTCCCACACTTCGTATTCACAGGGAGACGGAATCTGAGACTCATCCATATTTATACCGAGTTACATATTAGAGTAAATGTCAGATCGCTTTTTTCTCTCTCTCGCTTGCTTTCTCTTGTTAACATGCAAAAAAGTAAATGACCCGTAAAGAAAAAGAAATGATTTCTTCTGCCATGAAAGCTTTTCCATTTGCAAAGATTTTGATTCCTAATCGAGCAGGTCATAAAGCGAGTTGGTGCCTCTTCCTGACGGAGGTGTCACCAGGTTTTACAAGGGCCCTGCCCAGTGAGCATTGCTCAGCGCTTCCTTCTGAGCAAGGCTGAAACCCATTTATTGGGTGATTCACACTAAGTCTCGTAAATGTTTGTTTCACTGGCATAAAGAAGAAACAGTAATAGATTCCTAAGCCCACATATGGGAAGTGATGGTGATGATTCACTTAAAGATTCCTGGAATTTCTGGTAATGCAGCTTTAATTTAAAGTTGCAGGGGAGCTGGCTTGCTAGAGAACATTTATTCAGTGCTTAGGGCAACCCTGAATTTGTCTGGGGTGGTGCTGCTGCTACAGACAGATACATCCCTGCATCTCGGGGGCTCACCCAGGCTGCTGCAGGTCCTTTCATCTATGCCTGTGGCCCAGCCCAGGGCTGAAGACTCCCCCACTGGTCTCTGTGCACCCCACCAGGTGTGGGCTGGGGGAGAGAACAGGAAGAGGGCTGTGTGGGAGGATGCGGTGGGTCCAAGAGGAAGCATCGCACCCTGTGACCTGTGTCATGTTTCACTGCAGACCCACTTCCTCGAATGAAGTGTGGACCTGCTGTGCTGCTGTGTACCTGGGGCACTGGGGTTCAGTCACCACACATCGGGACAGCCTAGGCTTGCTCTGTGCATGCTGATGGCACTGCCAGGGGTGGGAGCTGGCATTCCCAACATGCAACCCCTCATAATTTGAAAAGGTATTTGCATAATGAGGATCGTTGTCCACAGGTTTCCATGGCTGTGCTCCAGAGTGTTACTGTTTCAAAGACAAAAGGCCTCCATCTGGCTTCCAGGTGGAGGCAGCATGCTCAACTCTGTTTCCCCCCATGCAATCAGAGGCAAAATGAGTGGGTGTGGGTCAGTGTCATGCTTGTGGGTCTTCTTTGGGGGAGCTCCAGTCCCGTTCACCCTGAATCTCATCTGAAAATTCCACCTGAAGTCCTCTTGAGAGATGCAATTGAATTAATGGTGAATTGCTTTGAAAAAGATTGGGCCAGCCAGATAGCTCAGCGGAATAAAGTACCTGCTTAGGTTGTCCCACACCTGGGGTGACTGAGACTGTAAATAGGAGACTCACTACAAGTCTGATCTGTGTTGTGAGACCCTGCCTTAAATAAATAAGGAAAGAAAATATTTTTCCTAGGGTATTAGTTCAGAACAAGTTGCTTTACCAAAGTCCTGGAACCATATGGTTTACCCTCCAGCTACGACCACTTCACCTCATGGTGGTATGCTTTGTTCTGCGTCACGGGGTCTTGTCAGCGGTAGATTACATCACATGAGCTGCTTTGTCTGTGGTAGCTCAAGTTTTCCCAAGATACTGTCCAACTGATGTGTGTGCCTTCTCTCCTTCCTCAGGTGATATTTAACTGAATCCTAACCTTGGCTTTCACTTCTTTTCACTTTCTTCCCTACTTCTCCAAGAATTCCCTTTAAAAGAAAAATCTGGAGATGTGTCCAACAGTGGTCTAACAAGAACAAGATAAAACATATGCAGTCCTGACCTTACATCATTTAGATGCCTTTGTTAACATTACATTAAAGCCCATGTTTGATTTAAGACATGAGATGGGCTGTCTTGGCCACTGGAACTATGCCACCTGGGCATGTGATGGCTTAGGATGCAGGCATACTTCAGGGGCTTTCCAGTTCATGGTGCTTGTTTGCCTTTCAAAGTTCTTCCGATGTGCAAACTTCACAGTCACACCAGGTCCTCCCTCCCATAGGCAGCCCAGCCATAGTAGATTCATAGTTCATCTTTTGATCATTTTTTGCTTTTTATTTCCCAGAGCTCGTATCCAATCCTGGGATGGATCCCAGCCAGGGACCCAGACTCTGTTCCTCTCCACCCTCCAGCTTATGGTAGTACCCCATAGGCCAAGCATGCCCCAAGGTCATGAAGCAGCTAGACAGCCATCCTCATAGAGTGGGTGGGGATGGGGAGGTTGTGGTGGGAACACGGTGCACATCTGAATCCAGAACCTGGGTGTGAAATCCAGGCAAGATGGATTGGTGAGAACGGGCAGACTTTGCTAGTAGGTGATGCTCTCATTTGCAGTCTTGCAGTGATGTATTTTGGGGTAATAATCCATTCCTGGTTTCCTGGATCTCAGGTGCTTCCTGGGATGTGGGCTTTCTTCAGGAAAACAGGAAGAGTTCTGGGCACAAAGGAGAGAGGCGTCCCTCCTCCATAACACTGTGGATGTGTCCTGGAGCTTCCCGAACCGTGGTAGGGTTTCCTTTGGGCAGGTGAGAGGCAGGAACAGGTTATGGGAGGCAGCAACCCACAAGCATCACACACTTTCTAGGAAAAAGTCTCTTGAGGATTACACTGTGTAACTGCGCGTGTTTATGCTTTTGGGTTAAATGTCAGCGAGAATACGACTGGAATCACTGGCACTCTCTTCTGCGAGATTTCCATATCACGAGTTTATTCTTCCACTAGGAGCTAGCAGGAAGATGTAACGTGCTCGGGGAGCTCTGCGCTGTGATTGGCTGAAGCCTATTCCTGCGCTTCTGCCTGGCCTGGGGTGAGTGCTGTCCTGATGTTCATTAATTTCCTAGTGGCCTAAGCCAGCAGAAAGGGTACTAAGTATTAAACTACAAGATATATTGGCTGTCAGAAGCTTGCATTACCGGGATGACCACAGCTGAATAATTAAAATGCTGACCTTATAAATGTTAGAGAGAAGGTGTGAGAGCCTTTCAGGTTTAGGGTAAAACCACTGAGTGACTTTTCACAGGAAGTTTCCAGGGAAGTGGGACTGTGACTCAGCAGTTCTCCAATGCAAACCTAACAGTAATTTCAAAGGAGCTGCTACGTCAGCCAACAGCTACTGCAGAGGACCGGAGCTTCAGGCAGTGGGTCAGCAGATCCAGGCCCCAAGCCCCTACACTTCCTTCTCCTTTTCCACCTTCAGACTTGCCCGCTTGTGGTCCCCAAGAGGCTGCCGGGGGTGGCGGTGTGTGCCTCCCACCCCAGCCTTCACAGCGCTGGTCCCCAGCCGCAGGAGGCAGCCTTTTTGTCCCTTTCTCCCCCACAGCTATCCTGGCTGCCTCGTGACCCTCTCGGCAGGTAAGCCTCGGTTGTCTCCGGCAGGGCCCTCATCACCGAGGGCCGCTGAAGCGCTCCCGAACGGCACTCGCAAGATGGCCTGAATGGGAGCTTCTTTGCTGCAGGGGCCACCATTTCTCACTTTGAACGCTTTAGGGAATCCCTCAAAAACAGACCCTCGACCTCCACACTTTTTTTTAATGGCTTCTGTACCTCAGGGAGCAGAGAGGCCAGGGACAATTCTGCTTGCTTTCAAGCACCTCTCAGAGCTATTAGCAAGAAGCCTTCCCCATCAGGCTCCTGTGGACTGGCGTGCTCGACGTCATTTCCTTCTAAATGAACGCTTTTTGAGTATCAGCAATAGCACTTTAGTTTTAAACACTCATGTGGTAATGTTCGAAGCCATTGTGAAATAGATTTGGTCAGGTGAGGTCAGGTGAGAGGGTCACAGGAGTGGGCTGCAGGTGACACCTTCATGTGTCACTTCTGCACCATTCAGATGACCCTAGACTAAAGGCCGCTAAAATTCTACCAGGGAAGAGAAATAGCCTAAGGATCATCATTGCTCTGCAGAGACAGGAGCCACTCCAGGTGCCACTCAGGATCACCTCCCTTGGTCCTTGGGCAACACTAGGAATTATCTTTTATGTTTTTGCATACATCACTGATGCCTCTTTTCTTAAGCAGTGTACAACCTGTGCAGCAGCAAAAGGTGGGGCTTCGGGCATGTCAACATTAATTCTCTGCTCATTATGGTCTTTTTAGTTCCTCAACCAGAAAACCCACCTGCAACAAACACACACAAGTCACGACAGCAGAGAGCTGGCTGCCCCCGACAGATGGACAGGTAAGTCGTGACTTTATGCTGTCTTGCTTATATTTCTCTTATTGCTTGGAGAAAATACCATACAGCCCAAATTAAGGAAGGAAAGGTTTATTTAGCTCACACTTAGTGGAGGTTTCTGTCCATACTCATCTGGATCTAAGGCAGAGCAATACATGGCAGAGGGCAGTTGCTCATGGCAACAGAAATCAGCAAAGAGCAAGGGGAGGAGCAGCAGCTGGGGCAGCTGGCGAGCTTCTCTCTCCTCCCCATACTGTGTGTCTCAGTGCCCCGAAGTAGGTGAACCTTGAGACCATGATGCTGAGTAAAAGCAATTGGGCGCAGAAGATGAAGCATTGCGGGCTTTCTCTTATAGCCCAAAATGTCAATGATTTTTAGAGTAAAAGTAACACTAGACAGGAGATGGGGAGATGGATTTTGTGGAGAAGGATTCATCTGCAGGCGGGGAAGACAGGGGAGAGGGAAGGGGAAGGGGCAAGATAAGGGCTGGGATCCTACAGAGTACACTGATTGCCCTTGATGAGGGCATTTAATATATAGCACAGACACAAATAAGCACTTTAAAAAACAGATGACAGAGACCCTGCTCGTGTTGGGACTCAGTACCACATCCACGAACCCAGTGTGTCTCAGTCCTCGGAGATTTGTAGCTTTCCATGAAGGGCAGGAATTTTCTTAATAAATGGGAGTTTTTCATTAATTATAGGCAACAAAGGAAGAGGAGACAATGCAAGGAATGATAGTTTCCATGAGCGTAGAGACAGGCAGGCACGAGGCCAGGGGGACCTCTCAATTGCAATCACTGAGCTGGGTGGTGTCTTATGCCTGTCATTCCAGCACTCTGGGAGGCTGAGGCAGGAGGATCATCAGTTTAAGCCAGCTGAAGGAATTTAGTGACTTAGGGAGACTCTGTCTCACAAAATTAAAAAAACAATTAAAGGTGGTTACTGAGGACCAGAGTGAAGTGACCCAGTCTGGTTAGCTATGTGTGGGAAGTCGGGGTTGGGGACGGAGGCTGATGCTGGGAGGTTCTGTGACAGAGGGGACTGCCGAGCTCCACACATTGGGCAGGAATACATGGAGATGCTATCCCCAGAGTCAGCAGGAGGTGCTGAGGTGGACATGAGTCTCCTGCACTGAGAGGGGCTCAGTGGTAGAGGCTGGCCCAGGAGCAGAGAGAAAGCCACAGCAGCCTGGCCAGAGGCAGAGGGGACAGAGGGAGCTGCTGCTGGGGCTATAGGTATGTGATGCCAGAGGCACTGCAGACCCCTCTACCTGAGGCTGGGGCCAGTGGGCAGGCGCTGTCTCAGAAGGATTCCTGCCCATGGAGACAGTGTGTTCAGCTAAGAGACTCGGCTCTTCTCATGGGCAGAACAGAGGGGCTCAGAGGTAGGGCCCAGAGGAAAGACTTCCTACTTCAGGTACTGTGGGTGGGTGGCCCAGGGGGCAGAGTCAGGGCAGAATATGTGGGGAAGGAAAGGGATGTCGGAAACTAAGGCTGATGCCTTCCTGGTGGAGGGATGGCAGCTCTGTGAGGCACTGAAGGGACAGTAAGCAGTGACTGTCACCCTGTGTTCAGCCTCCAAAGCCCTTGTTCACCAGGCCATCTACCAGGGGACCCTGGCTCTGCCTTGAATTCCTAGAAGGCTGGACATGAATATTCAATTTACTGAAATAATGTCAGATATTCAATTCTTTATTTAAGAAATGTATTTGATTGTTACAAGGTCTTACTATACAGCTTGGACTCATAGCAATCCTCCTTTTTCAGCCTCCCATGTGTGGGATTACAGGCATGCACCACCACGACCGGACTCTGTGGCTGGTTCAGTGTCCCCTGGGGTTGGGGCTGGCATGCCATGCAGCGCAGGGAATCCAACCCCGGTCCCTGCTCTTGCCTAAGCAGGTGCTTTAGTCCTCTGAGCTATCTCACTGGTGCCCCAGGTATTCAATTCTAGTACTCATTATACTTCATTGAGCCTAAGACATCATCAACCATAAGTTATAATATTATTTTCATGGACCACAGAGATTGGTGGTCCATCATCTCAATTTCTATAATGTTAAAATGAAAAAAAAATGAACCTCAGAGCCAGAGACACATGTTGTTACTTGTTTTTCTTAATATTTACTGATGGGTTCTGGTGCACATGGAAGCCTGCAGAGTCACCACAGCATCCCCGCAATGGCAATGGGCCCCAATCCGCTACCCCTTCCTCTTCTTCTTCCCAGCCCTTCGCCCTCCCTTCCCGCAAACCAAGAGATCTCCCGTGAGTCATGGCTGCGTCATCACCTGCCTTCCGAAGTCCCTCTCAGATTAGAAAACTACAAAAGCATCTGCCTTCTTTTGTCTGGTTAGAGGATTCTCATGTCGCTCTCCCTGCGGTCCTCCTGCACTTGCAATAAAAGCGTCCTTTATCTTTTCTGTCTCTTTACTGCCCCAAAGAACCTAACATTTACCTTGTGTCTCTCTTGTCACCTGTGAGTTCTTCAAGAATGGAGACCTTCATGTGTATTTCTACAAGCACACATAGTAGGTGGTAAAATTATGGAGAAATAAATATTTAAACTGTAGGAAGTTAAACGACTTGAAGCAAAGGGCAAATGGTTTGCCATGTCAGGAGCAGTTTTCACCATTTTGATATGAATATCTAAGATGTGTGAAAAGAAATTGAATAGTTGCATTAGAAAACAGTCAAAGGTAAGCAATTATAACACCGAAAGTTCAAATAGTTGAAGAAGGTCCGAGGTGTAGATAGACCATGTGTGTGTGCATGTCTGTGTGTGTGTGTGCGTGCGTGCGTGTGTGTGTGTGTGTAGCATGCTCTGCAGGGTTCTCTGCAGAAATGGCACTGAAAGATGAAGAACCACAGTGTGGGCACTCAGGATGGTGAAGTCGTGGGCCCCATCGCCTGCTCTTTGCAAGCTACCTGCCAGAAGGCTGTGGCATAGCTTCAGAGCTGGACACAGAGGCCAGCAGCAGGGCTTCCAGGCCGCGTCCAAAGATCCAGAAGCAGAGTGTGGAGGACTGAAGAAGCCCGAGGTGGGCAGTATCTGCGTGTGCGGCTGTCCTCTGGTGAGGGTCCTGGTCCAGGGCCAGGGTGACGCCCCCTGGAGAGGGCCCTGCTGGGCTCAGGACACCGTGTTTTATGCTCTCCTCTTCTGAGGCCACCTCACGGGAGTCTGGAAGTGAAGCCCCACGGCGGTGAGAATACCTGCTCCCCCAGTCAAGTCCAAGGTTAAGCCAATATCCTGCCTATATTCCTGTACTCAGACAGCACTTGTTTGAACTGCTTGAACTTCTTTACAAGATTTTGTGTCTCAGAAGATTTTCTAGATTTTGGTATATTTTTATTATATCTCTATTTCTTAAAACATGATTTTTCATATACATTAAAATATAGTATATGTATTTCTTCTCTCTAGATACCATCTAATCCCTTCTCCTCTCTCTCTACATCTATATCTGTATCTGTATCTATATATATATATTTCTTGGTCTGCATATATAGATGTACATATAATGTGCCATAAACAATATTAAATACATATTTATATATTTTTATCTGTATAATATCTAATCCTTTCATAATATATGTTTCTTGATCCACATGGGTAAATACACATGTATAATGATCCACATGTAGCTTTAGCTGTAAATATTTATATTCCTTTTTTATGCACAGACCCTGATCCCTTCAAACACTTTCTGTTCTATTATCTTCTGTTACTCAGGTAGTTTGGTCCCTGCCGGTTCCAGTTGGGCATGAAGGATGAACATGATGAACAACTTGTGCTTGTGCAGGGTGGCACTGGCTGCAGAAAAGACCTCTGATCACAGCTCCCTGCCTCCCCTCTTTGCTGGCTGGTCCTCAGGGGTGGAGTTTGCAGCCTCTTGTGTGAGCTCACTGCTGTCCTGAGCCCACTGGTGCAGAGAGCCGTGTCTCTCATCCGTGCTCGGAAGGCTGTGGCCGGGGATCAGCGTGGCATTCTGGTCAGGGAGTGGGCCTGGGCTCCGAGGCCATCTGGAGGAACAGAAGCCACCTATGGGCCGGAACCAGCCCTGTGGTGGCAGGGAACAGGACAGGGCCTTGAAGGTCGGCAGCATATGCTCTGGGCAGGAGCCCTGCCTGTGCAGCTGCCGTGGAGGTGCCACGATGCACATTCCTGTACCTCAGAGGCACTCCTTGAGATGAACCAGGCTATTGTCCCACTTTCCCTTGTGGAATGTGACTTGGCCTAGTTTCCAAAATGTTTTGCTGTTGTGGCCACCATCCTCATTCTCTGTCACCACTGAGAGTAAAATCAATTCACAGTTATTAAGCAGAGACTGTATCGGTCAGGGTTTACTACAGAAACAAATGTAACACAAGCTATGCAAATGTACAGGAAATTACAAGTCTGGCTTAGGTTGGTCAGCCACAGTCGGATGAGGAGGGTGTCACCCTGCTGGAAGCCACAGGGTCCAGCCATGGACTGGAGCTCCCTGAAGTATTCTTCGTCAGTCGGCATGAGAAGGTGGGAATATGTGCAATAGAGGCTGAAGAAGAATTTACAGAGAAGGCTGAATGGCCCCAGGCAGAAGCCTAACCGTCTGCTCCAGAAGCCAGAAGGTGACAGCCAGGCTGGAGGCGAGGACAGGAGTGCCTCCTGGGACAGCACGCAGCTCTTCCTCCTCATCCCGTTATTGTCAGCAGCTCCCCGCCCTCGGGTGGGTCCTTCAAAGCCATGCCATCTCCTTGACCTTCTCTTGCACAGGCTCAGATTGTTCATAAAGTGAAGGTCCCCGGGATCCTGCTGAGTCACTAAGTTAGACTTCTAGACTTCTCAAGTTAATGCAACGTGCCAACCATTACACTTGCAAGGAAGGAACGATCTCCCAGTCTGTTCAACGGACTCCTTTGTCAGATACTGCCTCAGCAGATGTGCCAAGTATTATGTCCAAATGAACTGGATGAAAGCAGCAGTCTAAAGAGGGAAAATTTTAAATTGTTGATACAAATTCATTTAAATCAGAGTCATTCTCAGCCTCTTAAAACAAGAGCCACTTTGCCTGCTCAGTGGTAACTCATTCTCAAATTCTGATGATCTTTTATAAGAACAACTTCCTTAGTAATAAAGGCATAAATATTTAGTGCATTAAGTTTCTTGTTTAATTTTTAAATGATTAGGTCAAAGTTTGAAAGAAAGTCAGAGTTTCTGAGGAAAAAGGCAAAATAAAGTAAAAAGAAAAGTAAAAACTTGTTTGTCTAACTCAACTTGGAGATAATTTTTTTTTTTTTTAATGTTTGGCAAAAAAAAGCACCCAAAATTCATCTTAATCAAGGCAAAGACAGGAAAATTCCTACAGTTCCCAAGGGAAAAAAGCAGATCATTCATTGCATGCAATTTCCAACCAGAAAATTTATTTAGTGGATGAACTTTTTATACCAAATAATGATGATTAATTGGGAAGTTGAGCCACACGGATTCCATATAACAGTTAATTCTCTAGAGATACAGCAGTAAGGATTGATTTTTTGGTTGGAATAACCCAGAAGAATGAGTCTGGATGGTGGATAAAAGGATGATTTACCTCAACAATCTGAATGATTAGTGGAATTTTCAGTCCTCTGCAGTCGCACGTTAGGAACTATTAAGCAGCATGCCCGTTCCTGCATTTTTGAATATGACACATCTTCAGAATGAAGCATTTTTGATATGCACAATAAACTTTGCACTCAATGAACTCATAATCATTTGGAGAAATATTAAACAAACACTAGAGGATTTCTAGGAGGATTTCTCTTCCCTTACCTTCTCCCTTCTTCTCATCTTCCCTTTCATAGACGTTTGGTCTACATAAAGAGAAAAAAATTGAAGAATAAGAGAAAGAAAAACTTAGCAAGTGGAGCTGGCACTCTACACGTGCCTGACCCACCCTGTGAATTACACACAAGGCTTCTTTGATTTTACACACCTTCCCATTTTCTGAAACGGCACTGTTTCACTGGCTTCAATTTTTTCTCTCAACTTACACCCTTGCATTGATTTTGTCTTAATTTCACTGTGCTTATTGTTTTATTCGCTAAAAACAAGGGGAGGCCCAGACGATAAAGCTGACGAGGGGCATTAACTGCTGCCACTCTGCAGGCTCCTGTGAGATCAGCAGTCAAGGAGCACGGAGGACACAGGTGTGAAGGGTGTGTGTGCTGTACACATGCACCCAGGGAGTTGGTAATGGGATGAGAATATTTAAAAAATTAAAACTCTACTAGCAGCCTGACCCTGCATCAGGACAAAATGAGGTCATGCAGCCCAGCGTGCAGCTCACCTATTAGACCCACTCAGCCTCCACTGAGCACACCAGACATGACCGACTGGCTCAGTCTGGCCACACACAACCACACAGCCTCTACTTTCTCCACCCCAGGCAGATCATTTGTCAGCTTGTTTCAAATGGCTTTCTGCCCAATAACAAGAATAACTGATGTTTCCCAATGAAAATTAAGCCCACTTTTGAGCTTTTGAACCTTTAACTTGTCAAGCCTAGATAAGCCAATTCCAAAGCTGGCTCTACCCAATGCTTTGGGAGCGACCCCTATTGGTGCACTGAGGTTGTTGCCTTCCAGCTTGTAGGCACCAACCAATTTCCATTTGGTTTGCGACTGGGTTCTGCGACAGCAATGCCACATACTTGAGGGTGAGTGAGTAGTGGCCATGTGTACCTTCAGCTAAATGTTTTGCCTTTTCTAGATGGGTTTTGAAGACTGATAGAAAGGAATCTTCATCTTTTCTCTTTATTCGTCTGGCTTTCCATGACAGTAGGGCACCATGCAATAAATGTCTCAAACATTACAGGAGTAAATAGGCACACTTTGGTGTTATCTGACCATGCTCATGGCAACCTCTGAGTGCTCACACTCCTGGAGGTAGAGAAAGGCAACCCCCAAGGTCCCAGACAGCTCAGAAAGCAAATACACACGGATGGTCAATGGCATCCTCAGAAATCTGCTCCCACAATTCTCCAGCCCTGACTCCTGAGATGAGTTATGCAGGGCATGGAGGAGAGGGGCCACTTTTCTGTCCTCTCACTGCATCTGGCCAGTGTCCTGGAGATTATCTGTGGTGCCAGAGGGCTTCCCACCATACCTCCATGTGTGTTCGCGGGCTGGCCCAGCAGGTTCTCAGTGATGCAAAGGGAACTCGCCTTGTTCCTGCAGGACACCTTGACTGGATAGTCCACTTTCTGAGGGCAATGTTCACAGATCTGATCTGCATCTCTTGCCAACACCTGGACATCCATTCCCTAGACGTCCTGGGGAAAAAGGATGGAAGCTGTTTCATGACTTCCCTATTATTTGCCTTGGTGCCTGGTCAAAGTAAAATGGTTTTCATACCCCCGTTGCATGTGAGCACTTCTGAGCGGGGACCCACACTGTTTGCATCCTGCAGTTGTTCAAGGTCTCCAGATGTGTTTGTAGGACCAAGTGTAGTTTCATAGACTGAATCTCAGAAGGGGCACACATGTGTGCACTTTGTGAACCACGTTTCTATTCTCTCCGTCCATGCTGGAGTCCTCAGAGAAAAGCTCTGTGTGCTAGGATTATGGCAGTGGCCCACAACTAAATTTCAGATGATGGAGTTGTTATTAAATCTGATTTCCTGGGATACATGTGGCCTCTTTTGAAAGTGACAGCATGGCTGTGCTGCCTGTGCTCCCCTATTCCTGATGTGGAGAAGTGAATGTTGTAACGTTTTCTTACAATCAGAGCTCAAAGAAATGTATGGCAAATAACATTAAACTCATTGCATTTCATTTTGATGAATTGGCCTCTGGTTGAAAAATTTATAAAAAAGACACTATGATGGCACTGTATTTTGATCAGTGATGACATTTATTTTGCAACTTTGATCTGTCTATAATGGGGCCTTCCTTTAATTTGATGTGAGCAGGAGGTAATGTAATGGATACTGTCATTACTGTATCAAGCCTATTAGCTATTACTTTAAAACAGAATTTGATCTCTATGTTTATTTTTTGAAGAATATGACTCTTGATGTAATCAATTTATAAATTCTATTTCTGTGCATAGCATTGAACTAAGGGTTTTGTCAGCTTTGAATGTGGGTCTTGGTCTTCAAAAAGTCACAGTCCATTAGTATATGTTTTTAAACACACACTAAGTTTATTTAGAGGTACATATTTATAAATATGCATAGCACAAAAAGGTATACACATGTAACATTTATGTTGGAAGATGAATACTATTTGTCCTGTAGTTATGTTTGCTTTTAAAAATATAATTAATAATGTAACAATAATAAAAATGTATAAAAATTACATTTTTATAATCACTTTATAGCCTTATCTGATTAAGAACACACATCAATTCTTGAACTATGGGTCCCACTTATTTATTACTTATTTATTGCCTTTTTGAGACAGGGTTTCAGCTCTGGCCTTGAACTCACAGCAATCCTCCTGCCTCAGGCTCTGGAGTTCTGGGATTATGGGTGTGTGCCACCATACCTGGATAGGTCCTCTCACAGATGAGGAACACTGACACCAGCCTAAGGCCACATCACTAGTCCTAGAAGCATCCAGAGGGACTCTGGAGCACTCTGCTTTCCCCAGATGCAGCCCACCCTGTCTCCAGCAGGGGCAGGCCATTAGGGACAGAGGGCCTGTCTGATCCGGGTCTGTTATTGGACAGAAGCTAGAAAATTGCTGAAATGTGTGAGAGCAGGACTAGGCCTCAGAGCCTAGAACAGTCAAGCTACCTCAGTCCTGAGGGAAGCATCCTGGCTGGTTAAAAGTCCGCTGTTAGTCACTAGGCAACTTCCATCATGTGCTACTAACTTTGCAAAGGTATAACTAAATGCCCCTGCTGTTGCTCCTGAGGGGGTCATCTCCCAAGCCAGGCAGATGAGTCTCCACCAGACCCAGCTCTCATCTTCTTGTCTGTCTTTTCCTCATTCCTGCCACCGTTTCTCCCTGAGTACAATGAACCACAGTGAGAGAACGACGGATCCCTTCAGAACATTCAAAACAGAAACAGAAAGCCATGTTTTCTACACCTATTTTATATAGCTACCTTTAGCTCTGTTCTGTAGGATCTCAGCTTGCAGTAAGCATTTCCATAAGCAAGACAGTGGAAGGCACTGTTCTGCTTTCTCACTAGAATTTTAGTTATAGGGTAATATTTGCTTCAGCTTAAGCAATGCATCCAACAGGCAGATGATTTAAAGATGCTCCCATTGTCCTTGAGGGTGCAAACTGTCCTCTCAAAGAGTAGCAGGTGCCAGTTGCCCTGGCATCCTCCACACCCCTCCACATACTTGCTCCTTTCTCTATCTCCTTGTGGAGACAGCAGCTGCCCCAGCCCACTAACCCTCAGGATGCCTCCAGGGGCCGTTCAAATAGCTCAGCAGATTGAAGCACCTGCTGGCACAGGGGCTGAGGTTTTGATCCCCGGGCCTGCCATGCCAGCCCCACCCCTGGAGCATGCTGAGAAGGCAATTGAGACTGGGCATGGTGGTGCGCGCCTGTAATCCCAGCTCTTGGGAGGCTGTGAGCAGGTAGATCACTATGTGTCTGTTCTATTAGTGAGAACCAGCTCTTGGGAGGCTGTGAACAGGTAGATCACTATGTGTCTGTTCTATTAGTGAGATCCTGAACACCCTGTAGACCCTTCCCCAAAATGCAAAAAAAAAAAAAAAAAAAAAAGATGCCTCCAAAACACATGAACTCATGTATTCCCCAAAACTTCCATTTTGACTGCTCCTATTTACAAAAGAACCCCATGGCATTTACCTCATCACATTTTCATAAGCTACATGCCCCCAACCACCATCAAAAGCAAGCTGATGTTTTTTTACTGAATTCAGCAATGTGAGCTGTCCTAGCAGCTTTCCATGACTGCCACGTTTCAGTTATTCCTGCAATCTGACCACCCCCAGCATATATTTTAAGTTATTTTCCTGTATCAAATGTGCTGCCAGTCATGAAATACTTCAGGAAAATATGCACATAGATTAGCATGATCAAAATCTCTAATTAGAGAAAAAGTATTTATTTTGTATTCAAACATTACCTTCCATTTGACAGAAGCAAGCAGCTTGTCACTTTTAACTCAACATTAATTATGAGCAATAGTTTGGAAGGAAGCGACGCAAAGGTAGACTCTGGCTCTCTGAGTCGGAGCGAGTAGGCGACAGAGTTGAGTGGGATCAATTTTTAATGACTGTTTTTGTCAGAGTTCCTGTTGGCAAGCTATTCCTTAGACCGAGTGAGGCAAAATGTCATGGAATAGACGTCCTTTTCGTGCAGAATTAGTATCCATTAGCTGTGATAGCTCTGAGAGTGATGGTGAGACTCTTCTGTCCCTGAAATTCACCTGGCATTGTGAGCGGGAAGGATAATCACACACCCATAGTTAGAAGAGCCGCAGAAATGATCAAGCTCGACTTGAGGTTAATGACCACATCAGAGGCATAGAGAGGAGGACTGCAGTGGAGAAGTGTGTGTAGGAATTCCCAGCATGATGCTCACATTCTCAGTACAAAGTTCTGGGCTTTGGACATCTGCGTCTGCGATGAAGTAGGCCTACTCAGCCTTGAGAATAGAAGCCTTCAATGCACCACTCTTCATGATGAAGTGAACAACTGCTGGAGTCAGAAAGTCAGCGAGAGGGAGAAGACTTGGACAGCAGGTAAAGCAACTGGTCCTGGCCCACGGCCCTGGCGGTGTGCTCCACCTGCAGGGAACCTGGCCCAGGTGAGAATGCCCGCGGGCCTTGGGCCACAGCCTGATGAGTGTAGGCACCTCAGAGCTTCTCCCTGCTTAGAGAATGCTCACCTCAGGCAACCGCCACGATGCTCTCAGAGTTTCTCTTGAGTTAGCGGAACCCATGACATGAGCGAAATGAAGCAGGGGAGGAACAAAGACTGATAAAAATAGCTCTGGTTTCTGTTCTTAGAAGGAAGGGCCCCGAAGGTGATCTGAGGGGCCAGCTGTGTGAGAGGGGATCACAACACCTGAAATGAAGTCATGAGGGAAGTGAGGGCAACATGACTTCACAATGGTTTCATAACTACCCTAGGGAGGCACTGGACGTCTTCGATGGTATACAGGCCAATCAAACTTCTGTTTTATTTCCAAGGCCCTGCATGACTCCAGGTTTCACATACATGTGTGTATCAGCTCAGTGTTATTGCCATTGCCCATAGTGGGATCCCCCTGCCAGACTTCAGGCTCTCTGCGGACAGGGTTTCATCTGCTTTTCTCCCTGTTATGTTTCCAGTTCCTTGCACATTTCCTGGCTGGAGGGAGAAAAACAGGAGGTGGAGATCACCCTCCAGGAGCTGGATTCCCTGACGGGACCTGGACCCACGTAGCCCCATCCAGTGGGGACTGCCGTGAGGAGGATGCTCAGCGGACACTGACTGGAGGTCCACACCAAGAAGGAACAGCCCAGATTGTTCTTTCTTCCCGTCCATTCTCTCACAGAGGCTGAAGCCCATGGGCAGGGGCCACACATGGTCCTGAAGCATCCCAGGCAGAGCAGAAGACAGATGGATGAAGAGCTGGGGGTGAGTGGGGCTATGCACCCCGCTAACAGCCCCTGGGACAGAGACTTGGAGAAGTGACAAGTGCGGTGGACTACAGTCCAGGGGACACCCCAGGACGCCATTCTCAGGGGCTCCCTTAGATCAGGATCTGATGACAGTGAAACCCTTTCTTCTTTGGGGGAATTTTAGACATTATGGCAGTTCCCT
This sequence comes from Ctenomys sociabilis, assembly GCA_004027165.1. Classification (NCBI taxonomy): domain Eukaryota; kingdom Metazoa; phylum Chordata; class Mammalia; order Rodentia; family Ctenomyidae; genus Ctenomys; species Ctenomys sociabilis. The sequence continues at coordinate 64,849 of PVKA01006477.1, forward strand.
GATTTTGCATTAATGTTCAGCTTTTATTGATACAACAAATGAAGTTCTTTTTTAAAAAAAGTATGCTGTATTAAAATTCTTGTTCATGAAAGTTTTATTTTCATAGAAAGACGGATCTGCTTTTGAAGGGGATGTTTCAGTAAAGCAGAATGGTGCCACTGTCACCAGCGAATTACGGAAGCTGAAACAAGAGCTGGAGCTTGATCTCTAATGTGCTCCCAGCACAGAACTAGAGATAAAAGTATTGCTTTCGTATTTATTATTGAAATACTCTCTTGGACTAAAAACCTGAGGTAGAGACTGTTTCAGAACCCTCTTATGGCACTCCTTCCCCTCATCTCCCTGGTTGACATTTTCTGCCAACAGGAAGTAAGGCGCTTGAACATGGCAACAGGGCTGAGCTGGGCTGTGCCTGACATTGGCTGACCTGTGCATCGCTTCATTTTAAAGGGGACCCACATTTATTTAAAGAAGATGAGAATTTTATGTGGGGATAGAAAGGATGGAAAACATTGTCGGGGCTGCTTCTCTGTGCTTTAGATGTGATGCCAAGCATGCACTTTCCATTTAGTGATGCAGTGACAACAACCCCCAGGAGCTCAGTGAGAGACTTTTCTCAGCAGGGTCCGCAGGCAGTGTGATACAGTTATCCCCTTATGCTGCCTGCAGTTCTGCTTTCTATACCTTCAGTTATGCAGGTTCTGCTGGGTAGTTCCAGAACGGAGCATTTCAGAAGTACTCCTAAGTTTTTTATTCTGTGCTTTTCTGTCTATGGTGATAGAGCACGTTGCCACCCTTCTGTCCCCTGAGCCCTGAATTGTCCTTGTGCCAGCACCTCTTGCCATGCAGGGTATCCACCCATGAGGTGCTTCACACCAGAGTGGCCATCAATATCTCACGGTACTTGTGATCCAGTAATCCAAACATGATTTTACTTAACAACTGCCCCAAAGTGCAAGAGCACTGATGCTGGCCTTGCGGATAGGCTGTCCACAGGACATAAAAGCCTTTTCCAAAGTGGGAACCTATGAGAATTTCTGATTTAATAGAGAAAGAAAAAGAAATCATAAGCTGGCATCCAATGTGAAGAATGAATCTTCTGCCCATGAAGTTGTGTAGGAGGAAAACTGGTTCAAAGCAAGCTAGTTTATTTTTGTCTTTGTTGCACAAACAAAAATTCCAAACCACCAATAGAGTGGCCACAGTGTGCAAGTATTTACTAAAGGCAGCAAAGCCCTTAACTTTGTGCATATATAAATAGGAAAACAAACAAACAAAAATTTCATTAAATAAAGTAATAGGAATAAAAAAAGAAAACATTTTTTTGGCAGTTTATGTGCTCAATCATACATAAAAGTACACAGATATAAATGTCGGTATAGACATAGGTGTGGGTACAGACATAGACATAGATGACATAGATGTGAATACAGATACGTAGATAGATGTATAGGTAGATGTAGGTGCAGGTGTACACATACATGATAGTGATGTAGATATACAGATATAAATATACACAGAATCCCAGAAAACTTTCTCAAGTATAATAGCCCAAGCTCAAGGGCTCAGAGAGCACCAGCCTTCCTGAACTGACAGCATCCTTCATGGCCACTCCTTGGTCTTCCAACCAGACATTCACTCCTGGCTAGTGATAATTGCTGAATCCCATCTCAGGAGGACCCATCAGAATGATATCATCACCATAGGGGTCACAGGACAACTGTGTAGTGACCATCACCTCCTTGTCTATAGTCCTGCGGGACTATGGGAAGGAACTCCAGATGTAAAATCCCACTAAAAAAGCTTTATCTTTTCAGATATTCTGGACATCCCACCTTATATAGTAACAGCTACTTCAGAAACAGTCTCAGAGGCACACACTGAACATATAGAGCTCCAAGCCCAGGAAGCTGCCAGCCTCCATCCTGGGCCTCTTTTGCCCAGTCTTTCTAAAAACTTGAGCAATTCACAGAAATAGAAATTACACCCAAAGTCTCACGTTCCCAGGACAATGGAGACCAGTGGGATCCTTGAGCAAAGTTGTTTGCCTCCTCCATCCTCTTGTCCCTACAGAGAGAATGGTTGCGCTGGCTGGACTGGAACCCAGTGTGTGTGGCCCAGCAGTGGACCCCCATGTAAAGTGACCCAATGTTCATGGGGGAGAGTGAGAGAGACCCTCCAGGGGAAATAATGTTAAAGACACCTCCATCTCATGGACCTTGAATCTGAGGAGCCCAACATCTAGACCTTGATAACAAAGTCAGGCACATGGCAACCAGGAGGGAGACAACCAGCATGTGCAGTGTGCTCTACCGCTCAGCTCTGAGGTTTGGTGCATCAGGGAGGGTCAGTGCATGTTCAGCTTAGGACAGAATGATCAGGACACAGCTCCATAGCGAGTCAGGCAGCATTTGTATTTCCAGGGGAAGTCTTTCTAGTAGTTCATGGGAGGGAGGGAGGGAGAGAGCAATCCAGGGAAGAAAAGTAGCTAACCTGAATGTGGCCACCTGTGCTTATTCATGGGACACTAGAATGGTCAACCATAGAGCTCTTCAGCCCTGTTCACTTGATCTTATATGTGCTCACCGATTCCTGCGCAGTGTGCTCCACACAACCAAGTGGAGGTGTGCAAGGCCACCGGCACCACCACCTTGGGCCAGATGCATGAAAGGCAACATGGAGTTTACAGCAGATGGTCTTGTGTGTGAATCTTGAGTCTACGTAGTACCTTATCACCTAGACAGAAATACAACATCTGTAAGCCCTGAGTCATCTTTTGTGAGACTGGAATAACATCCTAGAGCTGTCATGAAGGTTAAATAATGATATATTAGGGAAATTTATCTGAGGTCCAAACATACAAAATGATACAATGAAGGGAAGTTATTGTCCTTGCACTTTAAGCTCCATGAAATCGGGAACACTATTTGTTTATCTGTCTTTATCACTCCTGTTTTTGTCTCCATTCCATTTTGTACTGGGAACTGAACTCATAACCTCATGCTTGCCAGGCAGGTGTTATGCCACTGAACTATATTCCTGGACTACTACTGCTGCCTTGATTAGGATGCAGATGTAAACAATGTACAAATACACTTTACCTTTTATATAATGGAGTATTATTCAGCTATAAAACAGGATAAATTTGAGTCTTTTGTAGGTAAATGGATGAAACTAGAGAAGATACTTTTATATTTTTAGTGTATTTAGTAGTACAGGGATGAGAGTGTCTCACTACGCCGATGGGACTCATAGTGATCCTTCTGTTTTTAGCCTACCAACCCATGCCACCACGCCCACTCTCAGTCACTGTCTTAGTGCACCCCAAGGGCCAGGCTGACACAGCATGCTGAGGATCGAACCCTGGTCGTTGCGCCGGCCTAAGCAGGCACTTTAGGCCACTGAGCTATCTGGCTGGCCCCATATTTTAGGTGAAATAAATTAGACTCACACATGTATTGTCTCCTTAGTGTGAGAACATGAAAGAAAAAAATGGAATCTGAGGGTACAATAGACACTGGGAAAAGGGAACGAACTCACTTAAAAGGAAATAGTTACTGGGTTGAGGAGGACAGGAGAGGGCGTAGGGGAAGGAAATACATCTATGTATGTAAGCAGGAGAGTTTGGACAATTGCACTATGCATTCCTGCTGGTCTATGGAAAGGAGCAGTCATCACTTTAATTTGTTTTGTTTCCTTTCTTCAATTGTTTCCTTCTTGTCTTCTTAATTTCTTATACATTTCTTTATTTTTAATTCTTCTAATTTTACATGCGTGTATCTGTTAATATGAATGACTGGTGGAAGACAACACTATGCATTACAACAAATACTGTGCAATTCATATTACTTGTCAAATGAAAATCTGTATCATTTATAATTTTTTGTTTTAATTCTAATGTGGTCCCCCTTTAAAAAATAAAATCATAATTAAAAATTTAATAATTAAGTAAAGGTCTGGACTGTAAGCCTGACTGCCCATCAGGGCCATCAAAGGGCCCATGCCCTTGTCATTTTGTGGCTCAATCCTTCTTAGGGAGTTTCCAGAAATGGCCCAAAATAAGGCTTTATGTGTCACTTACCTTCCAGCGGCAGGGGGAGGGGGACCAAGTGAGGTCCTGCAGTGCTCCTTGCAATGCTTGTCCCAGGTCATGGATGGATTATTCTGGTGCCACAACCCTGTTGTCCAACCTCATGTAGCTGCAAGTGATCCTGGAATGTTGTCTCTGTCTTAGTGTTTGGGTAGAAAATAAATGTTCTATTTCAAAATTTAAAAAAAAGTAAAAAGGGAAAAATACATCGAGGACAACTAGCTATGTCTGCACAAACTCAATGATTAGCACTGTGACGTTGGTCAATAAAAATACAATGAATACGTTTTTATTATATTTTTTAAATCAGTATGTGAGACTTTCAGGAATTCTATCTTAACCAAACTTTAGAATATTTTTATTTCATCAATCTCAGATTACCCAGGGTGCAGGAATTTAAAAACTGACATAGACATCCAGCATCTTGGCATGTACCACTCATTTCGCCATCAAAGCTTTATAAAACTATAACCTGCATCTGGTTTCAAAGTGTATTCATAGAGGTTGGTCAACTAGCTCAACAGATTAAAGCACCAGCAAGCAGGTGCAGGGGTTTGATCCTTGGGCCTGCCAGGGCACGCTGAGATGGTGACTGAGACTGGGCATGGTGGTGTGTGCCTGTAATCCCAGCTCTTGGGAGGGTGTGAACAGGCGGATCACTACGAGTCTGATTTAGTTGTGAGACCCTGAACACCCTGTAGAACCTTCCCTAAAATACAACACACACACACACACACACACACACAGTGCACTCATAACTCAGAAGAGAGCCATGTATTGATTCAACAGGTACTCACCAACGTCAGGTCTCCTTCACCCCAGTTACCACGACTACTCCGTTTCTGTCTCTGTGGATGAACCTATTCCGAATGTATCCTACAAGAAAAATCTTACAAGGCATGACATTTTGCATCATGCTTCTTTGGTGTAGCATTAGAATATATTTATTTTTAAATTTAACAACCAAACTACTAGTCCAATCGAAAAATAAAAGTGAACAAAGGACTTGTATAGACATTTCTATAAAGAAACTATACAAATGAATTACAGGCATTTATGGGGGAATAAAAGAACATTCAACAAACTTTATCCTTAGGGAAATCCAAACCAGGACCAATTAATTTTCCAACAAAGTGAATCATTGTTAATATAAATTTGAGTTGCAAAATGGGGAAATTATGACTTCTTGCTGTTAGATAGTTGATTCACAGTGGCTTGGTCCATGGTGCAGTTAGTGTGTGGGATTGTCAGGGTTAGAGATGGCTTTCCTGAAGGTGGGCAAGAGAGGAGGGTCTGAGAACCGTGCCTGGGAGTAGACATGTAAGAAAGACCCAAGCACCCAGTCTGTAGTATCAGACTTCATTCTCCAAGTAAAAGATGATGCCCGGAAGGGACTCAGATGAGCACTGCCCAGCCCCAGGATGGAGAAAGCCTTCGTACAAACACAGATTTCCACACGGAAGAAGTTAGCAGCAGGGGCACTGCATCATGGGACAGAAGGAGCCACTGCCGGGCCTGAGCTAGGCTTCCCTGTAAAGTTTCCTTCAACTCTGCTGTCTGAAGTGAACAGGAAGGAGACTTCGTGTGCCAGCAGAGCAGGGCATAGGACGTGCTTTCTGAAAGTCGCCATGTTATGCTTGATGCTTCACTTTGGGTTGGCTACGCCAATTAAGATTTGCTGCCCATTGCATTAATAGTTGTTTGCCTAAATTCATAAGAACAGTTTTAAAACTGAGAGATGAAGCCCACAGCAGTCTCGCACCATTGAAATGAGCACAGAAATCATTCTTGTTTGAAGAAAATTTGGAACCTGGTAAGTGAATTATTCGCGCATCAGTTCTGTGTGCTCCTGCCCATGTCCGTCTTTTGTCCCTGCTAATTATTTATGGTTTTCTTCTTTAATTCTTACAAATGTCCCTGCATGGATAATGTTATTTCACCACCCTAGTAATTAGCTTCTTTGGGGGCCTCTGCTTCATGGTGTTCTAATACTTCCTGATCTCAGACTCTTTGAAGAGCCCACCTGTGGGGCAGAATTAGAGCTTCAGGACTCTTCCAGGGACTTCGAAGCCTTCAAGGAGGAAGCAGGTGGGAGCGGACACCTAACAGTGCACCAACTGTGTCTTCACTCTGGGGCTGATGCAGGGGACTCCAGCCCTGTCTGAAATGTGTCCTCTTATTCTAGAAAGGGCACATTCACCAATAGGTCAGGCCAGGAGCCAAGTACAACAGCAAAAATGAACTTGAAAGCAAATTCAGTTATGTATTCTTTCACTGACAATAATAATTGTGTGTACATGGTACAAGGCGGTGCTGTTATTATATACTTGTAGAGAAAGTAAATCGTATCCATCACCTTATTACATGTCATTTTCTTGTGCTGAAACCATAGATATGTTTGCATTAAACATAAAAACAAGCTCAGCAACACTTTGCTCTTTAGTGCTTTGTGATGCCAGTTTCTACCTGCAAAATAAAGAATGACTGAAGACTTGGTAGTGAGAGGCTTCCACTGCTCAGCATGTAGAGAGGAGGCTGCTGGGTTTTTCAGGTGAGGCGCACCTGAGGCAGTGCAGCAGCTCCCCAGGAGCCCAGCATCCCTTTGGCCAGGCTCCATGAAGGACGGCCGCCGACTCCTCCATATTGCTGGGAAAACTCAGCTTCCAGGACTGCTGCACTGGTCTAGAAGACCCTACTGGCTGTGCCTGCCTGGGCTGGTTTCAGGGAGTAGATGTGTAAGAATGACCATAAATGTCATAGGCTGGTGGTCCCACCTGTGAAGGTGCAGTGGAGCTGATTTCCTGTAGCATCAATCTCTGAGTGCAATGGAATTAGAGGAATTAGTGGAAGAGAACCTAAGATGGCCTGGCCACTTTTCTGTGATTTGCATCTCCTTCCAGGGTGGTCCAAGAGGAAATGCCAGCCAAACCCCAAGGTGCCCAGCTTAGTGCCCTCCATGGCTTGCCTTACAGCCTGGCAACATGACCCTGTCCTCTGACCCTGCTGCACCACCTCTTTTCTTTCTCTTAAATGCATCAGTGGCCTGCCTAGCCCCAGATCCTCTAGGTGTCATTCTCTCTGCTCAGAGCTTCTCTGCCTGCCCTCTTTACCCTGTGAGGTTAAACCCAGAGTCCTTTCTGGGTTTAACACACAAGTGTTCCTTCCTCAGAGATGCCTCCCCCAAGCATTTCACTCTAAAATGTCATGCAGGTGGCCAGGTGGAGCCCAGAGCGTTCTTAGGACGTGATCAACTCACGAGGATGGGAAGCCATCACTACCTATTGCTCTAAACACATAGAATAACCACCACCAAAATGCATGCAGGTGCACGTGATGGGCTCCTTGTAGTGCGGAGGTGGCGTGGGCTCATGAGTGCCCAACTGCACCACTCAAGCAGGGCGGATCACGGCGAGAGCGGCTGCTAGTATCAGGAGGGGCCGATAGCAGAGCCTCTGTGGCTGTCATGCCAATTTTGATATAAACCTGAAACTGATGTAAAAATAAGTGATATCTACAATTAAAAGCCAAAATCCCAAACAGCAATGACAAAGAGGTGGTGATTTACTTTTGTTTTTGAGAATAGGGAAGGTCCTTTGCAATCGGTCACTGATGCTTAGTCCAGAAGAGGAGCCTGTTGGGGCAGGTGGCCGTTGTGACACATACCACTGTGCCTTCTTGTCTGCACACTCCTTTGTTAATGATGTTTCTTTTTCTTCCCACTATGGACTTGTTGGGGATGCTAATTAAACAGCATCATTTAACCAGAAGGTGGAAAGCACGTGCGGCCTGCAGCTCGCCTTCTCTTGTGGCCCTGGGGACCTTGAGGACATTCCCCCAGGCTTGAGCTGGCCCCAGGGTAACTGAGCATAGGTTCAGGTGCCCTGTTACCTCTGATGACAGCCAGAACTCACTGCCAGAAGTGTAAAAAGACAATATCACCCTGGTGACTGTAAGCCTAGAGTCCTTTGCAGCTGAGACAAGATCAGATTTCCAATTACAGAGTCTTGAACAAACTATTAGATCTATTTAAATCTTTGTTGGCAGACAGTGTGGTCTGTTATGCAAGAAAAGTTAACTGATGTACACAATAAATATTTATGGGATGAATGAATGAGTGGTCTCAGAACTTGCAAGTAATAGACATCTGTGTATTCCTGTTTATTTTTATACACATATATAAGCCAATGTGGGTATTATACATATGTATTCCCTTCTGGTACAAAGTAAGGAAGCACGACTCTCTATTAAAATATTCTTTGTCACAGGAATTCTATAGAGCTTGCCTTACTGAAATTATTGACATCGGTATTTATAAATTTAAGGAATCTGAAATAGTCAAGTCATAGCTCAAGATCTGGCTATGAAGAAAGGATTGGGGCTATACTCCAGGTTGTTTAGGCACTGACAACAGTTCAGTCTTACAGGAAGCAACTGGACACAGTGTTGGGGAGACTTCAAGTGTTGAGAAGCTGCTTGGCCTCCTAGGTGCCATGGGGTGCAAAGTCAGCACCACCTCCCCCGGGAGTGTTTCAGAGGGGAAGCTGGCAAGGAAAGACGATTGTCGGAGCACTAGTGGTGACTACAATGTGGTGGCATGTAGTGATTTGGGGGATGGTGGTGGTGGTCATGATAGTGTCGTTGGTGGTGGTAGTGGTGGTGCCAGTGATGCTGATCATGGACATGGTGATGGGGAGAGATGTGGTGATGGTTGGTAAGGGGATGCTAGTGGTGGTACTGGTGGTGTCAATAGTGATGGTGGTAGGCATGGCAATGGCGTTGGAGATGGTGCTGCCAGTGATGGGATAGGGATGGTGGTGGTGGTGACAATGATGCCGAGGGTGGTGATGATAAGAGTGGTGATAGCGGCAGTTGTGGTAATGCAGATATTCGTAACAGTATTGATGGTGTTGGTGGTTGGGGGAGTGATAATGGTGATATTGCTAGTGGTAGTGGTGCTTGTGGAGGTGGTGATGGCGGTGATGGTGGCAATGGTGGCTGGTGACTTTCTTGCTCTAACCACCAAAACCATGGCAGATTCTCATGTAGCCTGTGGCACAGATCAGGAGAGGAGAGATGGGCAGAGCCCAGTCTACTCCCTACTGTCTCAGAAGCTTCCATGAATGCCGCTGATACCAATGGGTAGATGCATCAATTCACTGCGAGAGAAGACAATGTAGGGAAGGAACAGTGCCCTCTAGTGTGTAGCTGATTACGTCTGTCTTTATATGTGTTTGGTACTATCCAATTTTCTAATGTGATGCTGACATCTTGCCTCTCTCTGCTTCTTTCTCATTCTTTTGGGGAATTTTATATTCCCTCTTCATTTTCTTCAAAAAAACAATTATGGCAACTGAAGTCCCCAAGAAGATAATTACACAAGACTAGAACATAAATTCATAATTTTCCCATATGTAGCCTTTCCACAAAGTTTCCTACTTTGGTAGATATTGTGCTAATAAAATCAGTTATCCCTAACCTTTGGGTTTCTGGTAAATGTTTAGATTTCTCATTTTAACCATTTGTACATAAAGTCAAATGAGAAAAGAGCATAGAGATGCAAATCTTGATAAGTACTTATAGTTCAGCATCTTTCTTTAAGAGGTGTCATTTAAGAATGAAAACTAAAAATATAAGTGTTTCATATGAAGCTCACAATTTAATTGATACAAATTGTAGTCAGCTGCTTACAATTCCCTCTCCCAAGGAGAGGGAGAGGGAAGGAGAGAGGAAGAGAGGGAGGGAGAGAGGAAGAGAGAGAGAGAGAGAGTGTGTGTGTGTTAGGAGCAGGGACAGGGACAAGGAGAGGGGCAGAGAGAGAGAAAGACAGTTTTCTTCATGGGGAAATGCAACTTGGCATCCTCATTTGGCAGGCACCTTCCTGCAGCCCGCCTGGCCCTGGCTTCTGCCTCATCTGTGTGCCATCTTCACCCATTGGCACCCAGGCTGTAGGTGGAGTCAGAGGCATCCCTCATGGAGTGGCATTGCAATGCCAGATTCCAAGCAGTGGGAGGAGCCACTTGCAGATTGACCATGGATCTCTAGCAATGTATCTGGAAAACAGAGGTAAGACTGGGAAGGCTGTTAAGTGGCTTGTGAAGCTGTGTCAGAGAGACAGACCACAGAGAGCGGTGGGCTTTGTGCTGCCATGCCAGGAAGGGGTGGTTTCTTGCACTCACAACTCATTCTCATGGAGAATGAAGTCTCCATGGGACAGACTAGCTCTCGTAGCTTCTTGTTCTCCTAGGCTAAGGCCGACCTGCAGACTCCCGGCTTCCCTCAGAACCTTGGCTGCCTGGCTGAGTGGCTCCCCATGCAGGGTGAGCTCGCAGCATGGTGCGTGGATGTGCAGGTAGACTCTGCAGTGATGTGTCCAGTGACAGCTCAGCCATGGAGTTGTGGGGTGCCCGGGGAGTCGGGAGGAAGGCCTGAGTGGGGCACTTTCGATGTGCATACCTGACACACCGTGGTGTTTTCACAGTGTCACTCCCTTCAGCAAGCTTCTATTCGGTAATGTCTATTTAAACTGCCATGCTTGTAATCGTGGCTGTTTTGCCAGATTTAGACAACCCCTCGATACCCCCTGAAAAAGAAAAAAAACTTTTCATGACTATAGAATATGACTTTGTCATTAAAGCATCAGGTTTAGATATCAAAAACTCAATAAAAGGTGATGGTGAGAGATGAGATGACCATTGTCATCATGCAGCAATTTTCTCCTGGGCCACTCTGCAGGGTCTGGGATTTCCTAGGCGACCTTGACAGCCTTGTCTCTGCACTGCAGAATCAAATGTTACTAAAGACACCCTTGTAACGATAGTGCTGTGGGCCCCAGGTCTCACTCTACAGTTTGAGCACACTGCAATGACCCAAAGTCTGGAGATACGAAACAGAAAAAAAAAAAAAAAAAAAAAAAAAAAAGGAGATAAACTCATTGCATATTATGAATTGCAAGCCCTTCTCACACCCTGGCTGAATGGACTTCCCTCTGGCTCCCCCCGGCAGAGCCCCCAGCCCTGGCTCTGTGCATGTGCTGTGGACACCCTACCCACCCTAGAGTCCTGCTCTTTCTGGTCCCAAGCACTGGAGCACTTGACACAGAGGCCTTCAGGTGCTTCTTTTAGGAAGGTTGAGGGGAAATAGCCAAATTCTGTGGCTATTTTCCACCCTAACAACATGCCGTATGTTAGGGTGGAAAATAGCCACAGAATTTGAGTGCAGTACATTGCTGTAATTATCCTGTTATTGTTCACCTAGCCTGTGTCTACTTCATAAATTAAACTACAGTGTGTGCTCAGCTGCACAGTATGTGCACAGAGCACACATGGGTGTGTAGGCACCACCTGCACTTTCGGGTACCCACCTGCGGATAATGCAGAGCTGGCTGCCACCCTACAGAGGGCATAGAGAAGGGTGGATGCCAGCCTGACTGGGCAGAACTTCAGTGGTGTTCACCACTCAGGACAAAGCGAGTGGTTTTTTGTTTAGGGTTATAAGGCCTAGTAAAGAGGTCCACTTCCTGCTCCCCGATTTCTTGGCTGCGCCCAACTACACCTTGATTTCTAGGTCCTAAGGATCCGTGGAAGAAGGCTGAAAACCATTTATGTGGGCAAGAAAAGGATCCTTGAGTTGAATCATAATGGATCAAGAGGGGGCAGAAGAATGGATTCTCATAGGAAAACAAGGACTTTTTAAACAGTAAATTGTTGCCTCTGGAGGAGGAGCTCCAGGGGTGGGGTCTTGGGCGTGGCTTAAGGGTGGAGTCGTACCTTTAGTTTTAGGGCTACAAGGGTCTGGGTGCATGCGTGGAAATGTGCACTCAGAGAAGAGAAGGCCGGGTTGTGGGGAATGGGGGTGCTCAGGAGGGGTGGGAGCAAAGCCTGTCAAAGAGGAGTGGTGAACAGTCTACTGCACATGTGTGGGGCCCAGAAAATGCATACAAAATAAAAGCAGCAGTATTTATTAATGTTAAATACTCTGATGGTGTTACAACACCAACATGGCCACAAATTCCCTCAAAACACACCCTCCACCTTCATTTCAAGCACGCTTATCCAGTTACTCTTTATGAAGTGGTTCTGTGGTGCTTTTTCATGAGCTGTGATTAAAAAAAAAATCAGTGAATGCCTTGGGCAAGTGCTTTCCTGCGGAAAAGCAGCCCGGTAACACGCGACAGCAGGTCTTCACCCACGTCATTTACTGGATCTTGCAGCTCGAGTCTTCTCACCTTCCCCCAAGTGAGCATGAAACGAAGTCACGTGGAGTCATTCCGCACGCCACAGCAGCTGCCACCGCGCCACCAGACACCCACCAAAGGGGACTTTCCAGTAGCGGATGAAATGCAAATGTAATTACGGCCCTCCTTGCACTGTGAATGATCAAGGCAGATGAAATGACTTATGGAACTCTTGCAGCCAGCTCGGAGGTAACTTAATTAAAAATAGAAGCCCAGGCAAGGAGGGCCTGGAGGACCCCTAAGGCCACCAGCTGGACCGCGCAGCATCTGGCACGGTCATGGATACACAAGCACGTGCCAGACCGGAGTGGGCAGAGACACAGGGAAGTTTCCATAGTTCTTCAGCGCTGAGGCACTTATTACTCTCCAAATCCCTTACCATGTATTCTGAATTGTTAGTATCTAAGAAGGTGGAAAAATAAAGCCCAAGTAATCCTTCCACTTAGCATCTTGGGGCTTTATTCGTACATACACACGTTTATTACTCGTGCCTCGCTCCAGCACTCTGCCAAGCGCTAAGGAAGCCACTGGGAGTAACCCAGGAAGGGCCTGCGCGCAAGGAGGATGCAGATTACATGGAGGGTTCTGTTTCTTAAAATTTGCTCAGTTTGCCTCAAGGTCAGTGGAGCAGGTACGGCTTTTAAGCACCAAATTGCAACCTCCACAGGGGCCACGTTTAACCCCCGAACCTGGGGTTCAATGTGCTTCACCCCAGAGCCTGGGGTCTCAAAGAGGGCCTTAGTCTCCTTACTGTCCCCAAGGGTCACAAACCTAAATAAATCTGGCAGCTCAACAACATAGCCCCCTGGGGGAGCATAGAGTGCACTCAGGGCTCCATGTCCTCTGGCTTTGAACTACTGGGCTGCTTGACAGCAGCATTTGTCTTGTTCTAACACAGGACGAGCAGAACATCTGGACAGACAAATTGGGGTGAACCCTTTCCAAGTGTGTCAATGAAACAGGCCTTGTCAGGATGTGACAGAAGTGGGGGAAGGTCCTGGAGTTTAATTGATTTGTCTTCTAGGAAATGAAGCCCAGGCCAGGGTGACTCACACTTTAACACTGGGTAGAGCTGTCTTTAAAATCTTGTTCCAATACAGTCAAGTAACAGAGCCTAAACAAGCCTCCACAGTGAGCGTAGGTTGGTCCACAACTTGCTCTGGAAGAATTAATTTCCACACATGCCATCCTTCCCCTTTCTATTACTTGAAATAATTACCACAGTACAGCAGCTTGATGTGCAAGGCTTTCTAGAATTTTCCTTTTTGTGATACTATAGATTAAACTTAAGCTGTATTCTTAGACCTTTTAATTTTGTCACAGGGCCTGCTAGGACACTAAGCTGCTCAGGTTTGGTGAGAACTCATGATTCTCCTGTCTCCAAGTTCTGGGACTGCACGTGTGTACTGCCTAGCAAGCTGGAAGATTTCTATCCATGAAGAAGCCAGAGGATGCCCACGGGTGAGGGACGCTCATTCCTGGACTCAGGATTCTACCCCTAGAAGAGAGAAAGAACTTCCTGCCCAGGCATGGTGCCTGTTCCAGTGAGCTGCAAACTGCACTGCCCAGCATCTCACATACAGAGACACGAGTGGGCAACAGCATCTCGTGCTGATCAGCCAGCTCTCTTGTATCCTAGATTTGCTAGACTACCTTGGGTCACTGACCTCTTCCAAGCCAGACCATGAGGAGTAAATCTTTGACATTCCAGATACTGAAACCATGATGTACAGTGGTTGATAAACTCCCTGCTGATCCACAGTGTGCGATCCCAAAGCCTTTCTAAAGCCTGCTGCAGTAAAGACAAAAATGCCTATTTGTTGTTTTAGACAACACAAGCCAGAAATAGAATTTCTCTGCTTTCGCCAGAGGCTGTGGCAGAGGTGGCAGAAATGTTAGTTACTACATTCTGAAGTAGGTGGACCTGGTTTATTCCCAGTGGTGCCATTCCTGAATGGGGAGAAGGGCTGGAACTCTGGGCTCGGTGTGATGGATGGGCAGCATGTGGTAAGTAGGACTAGTAAATCAGAAGGAATTTTATGGACTCTGGTGAGAATCAGGCTTGGGCCACACTCCTGACATTTCACACATCTTAAATTAAGAGTAATGGGTCCTTCTGTGATCATTTACTCAACAGGTAGAATAAAATGCCAGAGCAGACATGGCTTTCACAAATGGGCCTGATGAATCCTTTTAGTTTAATCCAAATATTTATTATATTCCTAAGGACTGTGCTGGTCACTTGGAATAAAAGGACAAATGCGATCCAATCCCTCTCCTTTCGGAGCTTCTGTTTAAAGTAAATCTAATTAAAAAATCTGACAATATAGAGATGCAGACATGATACTGATAGGAGGGTACCCTGGAGCTCGGGACAGGGCTCATGGTGGAGTTTCTGGATCACAGGAAGCTTCTGGGAAGAATGGTGAGCCTTGGTGAACCTCTTGGCTTGGGAAACTATCAGACCGCCAGGGATGAGGGAGACACTCCTGAGAGGGAGGCTCAGAGTGAAGAAATGAATGTCTAAAATAGCAGGTATTGGAGAAAAGAGCGAAGCTCTGAAACATATGCATGAGGCTTCCTGTGCTACAGACGAGTTTAAATTCTTGCAGAGGGACCCATGCCCACTGAATTAGATTCTGCTGGATCGTAGGGTGGGAAGGTGGCAGCGTACGATGCTGGGCATATAGACAGAGGGGAAACTAGCTCTCAAGGTGGGGTATTGCTGTTTTGTTACTAAGTGGCAATTTTGTTGAAAGAGTTTCTTAGTGGTATGTGTGTTTGATAACATAAGATCCAATACACTGCGTGTTATAGTTTGTGTCTAGCTGTCCCCCCAAATCCTCATGTACGTCATGGGGCAGATGGGGCTGAAGGAGCAGCAGTGGCTTGAGGGGTGGAGCCAGAGAACAAGGGTGGAGGTCGAGGGGCGGGGCCAAATAGGTGCAAACCGTTAAAGTGGCAGCGCGAACCCCCCTGGCCAGTGGTCTCTCTAAGGTGTGGAAAGGGTCATCCTGGACATGGCGGCACCCCAGCCTCTCCTCCAGACCCTGTAGAGCGGGGTGGCAGTTTCTGAGGCTGGAGCTGCCTCAGGCAGAGAGGAGATGTTAGGAGAAGACAGAGGCACTGAGGTCTTACTACATAATTCAGGCTATTTTAGTCTACGAAGCCTCCAGTAACTGTGAGCTAACTAAACTTTTTCCTTCCCTCATTTTGAGTGTTGGGTCTTTGTCCCAGCAAGAAGAGTAACTGAGACACTGCATGAGTTTAAATGGTTTCATTGTTATAGAGGGTTTAAGGGAGCACGTCTTGATCAGATGCCTATATGACAACATAGGAAATGAACAAAGAGGCCATTGAGGAGAGACTACATTTCTCTTAATGACTAAAACAAAGCGATCCAAAGGTATATTTGGAGTGTGCCCAGGTGGCTAAAGAGGCTTTCGTTGGGACGGAAGCAGTCATGGAAGCATCTCTCTGATACTGGGCCTCCTCCTGCTGCTAGTGGTGAACACCTCAAAACCAACACGCAAGGAATAAGGCCTCGTTGGTGGCGTGGTGATGTCTGGAGCTGCAGGTCCCACATGGGGGGAGGACAGAGGCGGAGTAGGGGAGGGTTTCAGCTAGAGATGAAGAGTGGAGCCCTGGGAAGCTGGAGTCCACTGGGTGGTTTGGTGTTTGTTTGCCTGGAGGGCCTATAGCATTGGTCTGCTCTCGTGAAGTCGCAGGGGAGGCAGAGGTGACCGCCACTCACAGGGTGGTCAGGGCAAGGGCAGCCAAAGCTGCTCACAAACTGGGTCCTGCTGGGAGCGTGTTTCCCCGCCACTTCTGGAGAACCAAGGTGAGCTGTGAGGGTCTTCACAGGCTGGCCCGCAACACAGCGCACAGGGGCCACCAGATGAAGAGCGTTGGCTTGCTTAGTGTGCAATGTGAGATTTGCATCTGACTTTGTATTTTCCTTGCACTTTGTTTATGCGCTACCATGCTTTTTCTTATTGAAACACAGTGCCCTCCGCCCGCTTGAGTGACAGGATCGCGGGCAGGAACATCTCCTATCATCTGCAGATGGTCTTCTTCTAAAAATAGCATCCTTGAATTCTGGAGTTAAATTGCATATGCTTCAAATCTTGGCGTATTTCCCATAAGAAGAAAATCATTGTAAGAAATATTGTTTCCATATGGTTATTGTCAGATCTGTGTAGAGAGGGAGTTTTATGTGATTTCAAGTATTATATAGAATATTTAAATGTGGTTGCCATTCTAAATATACAAAGAACTCTTTTAGCACATGAGTAAAAAAAAAAATAGATAACTCACCAAAAGAAGAATTGAAAAACACACTTTAACAGCTCCAATAACAAAGCACAACAGAGGTACCATGTATATTGATAATCTTTTGAATTTTTACATAGAACTACACATAAAAGACAATAACCTATAAATAAAAGAGGCAAATTTTTAGAAAACATTAGCACAAACAACTCGAGAGATGTTATGTACACTTTTTGTGCAGCTCTTATGCAATATTGCAAAAGCATTAATAATGTATATTTCTAATTTAGCCATGCTTCTTATTTTATCTCGTGTTAAATTTTAAATTTTAATTAAAATTCTCAAATTAAAATTTAATTTAACATGAGATAAAATAAAAAATTTTAATCCCATGTTAGATTTCAGTTCAAATTTGATAATTACTATAATGCTCAGAGTAATGAAAATTGGTAATGCACTACATGTCTAAAGGTTAGGGAGGAGGGGACCCCCATATGGATGTTTAAGCTGAGAAATCAGAGGGTGGAACTCCCCAGCTGGCCTTTGGCCAAGTCCCTAGGGCCAACAGAAGTTCACCAGGTGCTAGGGCATACAAGGGCAATTTTAAAGTATACTCCAGAGTGCTGGTGGCCTGGAAAACCTGGAGCATCCACGAGGGGTGCTTTCTACCGTGGCTGAGATGAGCTATAGCTGAGCCTAAAGTCCTTCTTAGAGGGGTTCGTGTTGCCCCTTCATGTGCCTGTGCCCAGCAATTGCTTTGCCTCTGTGGATCCTCTGTGCATCTCCATCCCTTATGCTGTAGTACAGGAAGACTCAGTACCAGGATGCATGACTCAGAAACTTGCAACATAGAGGATGAAGGTCCAGTGGGAGAGAATCTTTTCCTGTTAGAACACAGAGTAGGAAGAAGGTGAGGCTCTTGGACGTCCAGCGTGCTCTTCCTGTGCGAGCCCCTTCATGACTGCTCCAGAGGCCCTGCCACAGTTCCATTTGCCACTGGGACCCAGAACCTCTGGATTTGGAAAACATAGCTTCACTCCATGCTCAGCACCATACTCATAGCCCTGAAAGCAGCAAAAGCCATCCTCACCTTCCTCCTTGCTTGGTATTGTATTCTGATGAGCTAGAGAGATGGAGCACGAGCATGCTCTGACCTAACCCCTGGATGACTGAAAGTGTGCTGTGACATTTAGGGCAGGCAGGCAAAATACGGAATCCAATACCTTTTGTTCCTTTGTAGGGAAAACATATTAAAGCACCTCAGTATCATTGTTAACCAGAGAAAGTTCTATTTTATTTTATTTTTATTTTTATTTTTTTTCATTTATTTTTATTTTATTGTAATACAAATGTCAATCAGACAGTTTCAAAACACCATAACCATACAGAGTCGATGAAGTAATACATTGCAAACTGTTTTCATAACGTTTTGGTATTGTACAAGGTGCATACATGATGTTATATTTACAGGTTTTTATACAGCTGAATTATATCAAAGATTGAATAATTATTTACCTAGTGGATGACCATAGCACTAAAAGCTGACATAATATCCTTTCCAACCACCATTAGTACAGATCTTGCCTCTCATAGAATTATGTAGAAGCACAGCGTTATCTATCCCAACTGTACTGTCTATACACACACATGATTATTTTTTCTTTCTACAACCCTTCCTTTGTCTACACCTGTCAAAAGTGGGCACTCTGTTGACATTCAAACACCTTATGTGCTTGAACTCAACACCACAATCCAACACAGTCCAGCATTCTGCAACCATAGGGAGTTATTCAAAGAAATTGTCAACCATATCCATTTACAGCTCAGCTTAATATTATGGGCTCACGATGTATACTTCATTTTTATACTTTTATACTTTTCTGCTGGATGGTTAAGACCTAGGTAGATCAAAACTTATATACCAACACATGAACTTTATAT
>PVKA01006478.1:0-11562 GCA_004027165.1 Ctenomys sociabilis
AAGAATTTTAAGGAGAATTCATAGATCCTCCTTGAGTCTCTTTAGTTATAGAAATCACTCCTCGGAATCCTCCAATAAAACATTTCAGAGTTCTTAGAGTACCATACATAAGAAAAGGACTCAAGGAATTTGTCAGATGGCTAGTCACTGAAAATTAGTGGACAAAAATCTTTAGTTGCTGTGTAGCAAATGGCTACAAATCATAAAAGGATTAGAACATTGAACAAAATAGTGTGTGGCTGGTGATTAATTTTTTAACCCCAACTTAATTACATTATTGATATTTTTTCTTTACTTAATTATAATCATTTTTGATAGCTTAATAGATTAACATTTCACCTTCTGTGATTTTTTTTTTTATGGTTTTCTTTGCTTGACAGGATTTGCTGTGTAGACAGCAGGTAATGGTTGCGAGGAGAGTTTATTGATGAAACTCTATCTGTAAAACTGAGACAAAAAAGATCCAAAAAATTTTGTTCTTTCATAGGTTGTTTTAGAAAAACAGATGTCTAATAAAATACAGTATACATTTATTCGTGTTTGTTTGTTTGTTTGTTTGGCGGAACCGGGGATTGAACTCAGGCCCTTGTGCTTGTCAGGGAAGCACTTATTCCACTGAGCCATCTCCCCGGCCCCTTATTGGCTTTTATGAAAAGAAAAAAAAAATTATTCTATGGGTTGAATTTAACCTTGAAGAAGTAGGAAGGGCCAAACAAGGCCAGTGTCATGGGACACATTCTGGATTCTTAAAACTCACGTGAAGCTCAGAAATTCATGTGTGTAGGTGTTGATATGTGCACATATGTGTCTAGCCATTGACCAGCACAAACCCTTCCTCTCACAGTGTAGACCCAGGAGCTTGTCTTGAGGATTCAGAGGTAATTTGGGACCTTTAAATGCAATCAGAAGAGTACCTGAGCTTGTGAGAACTGTTCAGACAATTCACTTTATTTTCTTGCTATTGCTAATTTATGAAAAGGCAGGGTGAGCTCCACCTTACTGATAAGCCAAACAATGGCCCACAGTGGCAATTTATGAGCTACAGAATAACAAAACAAAAATGAGCAACCAGGTGTTGTGGCATATGCCTGTAATCCCAGAACTTTAGAAACTGAGGCCAGAGGGTCACTGTGAGTTTAAGGTCAGCCTAGGCTATTTAAGTAAGTTCAAGGCCAGACTTTACTACATGGTGAGAACCCATCTCAAAAGAAAACCAAAATGATGAGCAAAGGCACTCGTATCTGATGCTGTGTTGAGCTCTTAAATCACCTTTGCAAATGACTTCTTTTCTACCTACCAGTCTAAAAATAGAACTGAGGGCTCCTGAAGGAACAGCCCCCAAAAAAGGCCAGACACATTTTAAAATTATAAATCTAGTTTAAATGATTGGGACATGCATTACAGTGACATAGCATGGGGACCTCATTAGCGACTGACTTGCAGAGTTATTAAAATCATCCAAAAATGAATATGGCTGCTTCCACAGTTCCATGTGTAGAATCAAATATCATGAATAAGTAGGAAAATTAGCAGGTGTCCACATGCCCAGGATCCAAAAAATTAAATCAAGCAGCTACCCTGCAATAATTTTAATAATAAACTTTGCTTTTCCCTTTATTAGCATTTAGTTCAGTTTAGCTCAACACACATATAGCAAGGACTGCCTTCTCTTTTTTTCTTTCTCTTTCTTTTTAAGTGCTGGAGGATGAGCCTAGGACCTTGTACTGATCTACATCCCCAGCCTTTTGTATTTTGTTTTGAGACATGTTCGCACTAAATTGCCCATCACTATGATATGTGTCTCTTCTCTTTGCATAAGATACTAAATTTAGCCAGGCACGGTGGCACATGCCTGCAATCCCAGCTACTCAGGAGTCTAAGGCAAGCTCAAAGGCCAGCCTGAAAGGCCTTAGCAAGATCTCATCATAAGCCGGGCATGGTGGCACATGCCTGTAATCCCAGCACTCGGGAGGCTGAGGCAGGAGGATTGTTGTGAGTTCGAGACCAGCCTGAGCTACAAAGTGAGCTTAAGGCCAGCCTGAACTGCATAGTGAGACCCTGTCTCAAAAAGACAAGAAAAAAAAAAAAAAAAAAAAAAAGATCTCATCATAAAACAAACATTTTAAAAGGGCTAGAGATGTGGGGTTCCGCCAGGGTGCATAAGGCCCTAGGTTCAGGGTCTCAGTAGGGAGGTGGAGATGGGGATAGACTGAAGCTCATCCTAAATTCAAATTTCATCTTGAGATTCTTAACTCATTACCTCATCCATAACTCTATTTCCAAAGAAGATAATTTTCTGGGGTTCCAGCTGGGGCAGGAGTTGGTGAGACTGGGAAGACTAATTACCCCTCTGAAGTACAGGCTCGCAGAAGTCTAAGTGAGCAATGCCAATTTCTCCAAAGCTTTCTGCGTGAGAAAGAGGAGGAGCGGGTTTAGATTTCTCACCCACCAGAAGACACCCTAAAGTCCCTGTTGCAGGCTGGGCTCCTGGAAAGCTCACTTTGAGACAGACTAGAGTATTTGAGTGTCTTCGGAACAGTAGAGGAAGAAAGCAAGGCTGGCAGGAAGAGGTCAAGCTGTGACACGGCCACACCGAAGGCCTCAGCTGACCTCTGAAGAGCCCTAGAGCTGAACGGGCCCCAGAACCTTTTGGTCTCCCATCAATTTATGAGTGTGACCTTGGACAAAGCTGTTGTCTGCAGGAGAAGCGGTCCCTCTAGGTGGCTGCCAGCCAAAGGCTGCCAACCCACAGCTGTGCCCTTGCAGGACTAAGTCCTGTCTCTTTGAAGGGGGACCAGGTAGTGCCCTGCAGCATCTCCAGCTTCCTTAGTCATTTCTGTCTTCCCACAGTTGCCAGCAGGGAGGGTTTCCTTTTTTCCTTCACCCCTTCCTGTCACTAAGGGTTTTACACAATTCCTCACTCCCCTTGGAACTTCTTTGTCTACATTTTCAAATGCAGACACATCTATAAAGATCTGAGTATTATCTATAAAGTCATCTCCTTGGAAAGCATTGAAGGGCATAATTAATAGCAACCCAGGTGTGTTATAATGTTACTTCTTGCATGCTGGAAATGAGTACTGGATTTTAAGTGAGAAATCTCAAATTTGGGCTGGGGAGATGGCTTGGCAATCTAAGCACCTGCCTGGCAAGCACCAAGTCCCGAGTTTGATCCCTCAGACAGAATGCCCTGCCAACCTGGGAACCCCGAGTGCACTGTGCCGGTCCCAAAAACCCAGCATAGTGGTGCACACTTATAATCCCAGAACTGGGGAGACTGAGAAAGGAGGACCACTGTGAGTACGAGTTACATAGTGAGACCCTGTATCCCCCTCCAAAAAAAACCAAACATTTAAATGTTGTCCCTACCACCAGCTGTATATAACTTCAGCAAATACTTAGTGTAAAAGAGCAAGAACATGGGGCCAGGGAGAAGGCTCAGTGGGATATAGAGCTTTCCTGGCAAGTGCAAGGGCCTGAGTTCAATCCCTGGTTCCGCCCCCCCAAAAAAAGCAAGAACCAATTTTTTTTTATATCACTGATTGTATGGCTCACAGGATAGTGTCTAATATATAGCAGGTTTTTAATAAATACCTCCTGAGTACATGAATGAATGAGCAAGCTTTCCTAAGCTTTGATTTCCTTCAAATAATATTGAATGGCAGGAACAGGTCAGGATTCCTAAAGTGTGATTCTTCCACTACCAGCAACAATAGTAGCATCAGCAACTGGGAAGCTGTTAGAAATGCAAGGTATTGGAGTCCACTCAGAACTGCGGCCTCAGAAATTTTGAAGGGAGAGTCCAGCCTTCAGTGTACTGTAGCCTGCATGTTTGTGCTTCCCTAAAATCTATATGTTGGTAAGCTTGTATTTATCTGGTTTCCATTGCTATAATAAAATACCTGATGCTGAGTCCTTTGTAAAGAAATGAGGTTTATTTAGTTCACAGTTTGGGAGGTTGAAGAACATGTCTGTCTTCTGCTCCATTCTGGTGATGGCTGCCATGGCTGATGGCATCACAGTTGTGGTAGTGTATGCAATAGGGAGAGATCATGTGACCAAACAGGAAGTCAGAGAGCCATTCCAGAGTCCAGCTCACTGTCACAGCAACTCACTCTCATGGGAACTAAAGTCTCAAGAGGACTGCATCACCCCCAATGACCTTTTAACCTTGAACTAAGTCTTACCTTTTAAAGCCTCCCAAAATTGCCACATTGAAGACAGAGTTGCTATCACATGAGCCCTAGGGTGTGACATAATCAACTCATATCCAAACCATAGTAAAACCTTATCCCTAACACAATGGTATTTGGAGGCGGGGCCTTTGAGAGATGATGAGGTCAGAAGGTTGGAGTCCTCCTGAATAGAACTCTTAGCCCTTACAAGAGAGACCTCTGACAGGTCCCTTGTCCTTTCCTGCCTAGTAGACATCTAGAAAGGATACTCATCTATGGATATGAAAGTCTTATTTAGCTATTTATCAGTTTAGTATCTTTCTTATCACCTGTAAAATGCCATCTTCCTATGAGCAAGGACTTTGGTTTTTTTGGGGTTTTTTTTTTTTCTGTATTTTAGGGAAGGGTCTACAGGGTGTTCAGAGTCTCACTACTAGATTGGACTCAAGTGATCCACCTGTTTACAGCCTCCCAAGAGCTGGGATTACAGGTGCTTGCCACTATGCCCAATCTCAATTGCCATCTCCATGCATCCCAGGTGGCGGGGCCCGCATGACAGGCCTGGGGATTGAACCCCAGCCCCCGTGTCTGCTTGCAGGTGCTTTAATCTGCTGAGCTATTTGGTCAGTCCTGAGCAAGGGCTTTGAATGTCTCCTTTTTCACTGGGATGTAAGCTCCCATGACCGAACCCTACGTTTGACTTTTTTCTTTTTTTTTTTTTTTTCTAAGTTTGACTTTGTGTCCGTGAGGTGAAGGACTCAGAGCTCTGCTTCCCTTTAGAGGTAGTGGCACTCTCTTCTATGGGAGGAAAATATCTTCTCTCCAAACTTGAGATAATGATGGATTTTAGCAGTGGGAACATTTGTTCACATTCAATCAATGGATTCAAAAACGAAGTGCATCTCAGAGTCTTGCATTGAAGAAGTGCCAATTTTAACAAAGGGCTCACAGGGTCACCGTTCCAGCTGATCCACTTTACAGCCTCCCTGCAGATGCCCGGAAAATATTATACTCGCAGTCAAATTATGTTTGCACATTACTACTCCAGGATTATGTACAGTGTCCTAGTAGTTACGTGGTAATGTGTGGATGTACTTTTGGAGGAAAACAAGGTCAATCATATGTCTTAGGGTTTCTAATGTCAGAAAAATCACACACTCATTGCAAAAAGAAAAATAGAGAAAAATACAGAAGAAATTCCAGTCTTCCAAACAGTAAATCACCTTGTGCTTTTCTTAGATGAGGTCTTGCTATGTTGGACCTGCCTAGGCTGGTCTCAATCCAGTGGGTTCAAGCAATTCTCCTGTCTCAGCCTCCTAGAAGCTGGAACTCATGGTATACACCACCACACTCAGATCAAAGGGTAAAGCAATTTAGGGTGTGGCTTCATTTTCTGAGAATGTCTTAAAAATGAGTTTGTACCATATGAACTGTTTTAGAGTAGAATTTTCCCCTTACTGGTGTATCATGGATAAGACTATCCAACACTTTTTTGTTTAAGAAGAATGCTTATTTGAATAACAGTATGTTACCATGTAATTTAGTGATTTTAAATCATTTAAAATGTAGTCTCACAGGTTTCTTTTTAATCTAATAGCATAGATTAGTTAAAAAAAAAAAAAGCCACTGCTATTGCTACAGGTTCTTTGTGTGCCTTTCTAGAATATTCTAGAAATGTGGGTATATGTATATACATATGGATATAAAGAATCACACTATGTTATTGTTCAACAACTTATTATTTAACATAACAACATATCTTAGATATCTTTCTATGATTTCATGGTGTTGCATTGTATAAATATGCAAAAACATTTTAACTAGTCGCCACTGATAAACTTCTTTTCTTTATTTTTGTGGTATTGGCAACAGAACCCAGGCTCTTCTCGCTGAGCCACTTGTATAGTCCATTTTTTAATTTTTTTATTGAAACAGGTTTTCTCTAAGTTGGTAGGTTGCCTGGCTGGACTGGAACTTGCAGTTCTCCTGCTTCAGCCTCCCAGACTGCTGGAATTATAGGCATATGCCATTACTCCTGAATCTATTTGTTATTTCTGATTTTAAACAAAACTAAAAAATGTTTATTCTGTCTCTCTCTCTTTCTCTCTGTCTGTATCTCTGTCTCTTTCTCTCTCTGTCACTCTCTGTCTCTGTCTCTCTCTGTCTCTTTCTCTCTCTGTACATACTCGCTTCACTAGACTATCTTCCCACTAGACTGTTTTCATGTAATTTGAGTTTGTTTTCATCTAGTTCTAGCTTAAATGAGGGAACGTACCTATGTGTTAATAAATTCAAAATATTATAATAAATTCTATGCATATATGGGACTAAAATACTTGAACAGTACCCACACATAGTAACATTGTCTCTTTCTATATATATAATTACATAACATATATAGGACACCTTCTAAAAATTTAAAATGCATATCTTATTTGATTTCCTAACTCTGTATACTTTGCAAATTTGTAAATGCTTAAGTAAAGTCAGTAAGCCAATAAAATACATAATTGTTTGAGGATTTTAAATTTTTTTAAATACTGCAAAATTGCTCTCCAAGTCTGTGCCAACCTCCCCTTCCCTGAGAATATCAATGTGCTTATTTCTCTTTTGCTAACAATGGGTAAAAATAACTTTAAAAAAAAAAGTCTTTGTGACTCTGAAAGGTAGAAAGGCACCAGCCTTGGTGGTTCATACCTGTAATCCTAGTATTCAGGAGGCTGAGGCAGGAAGATCACTGTGAGTCCAAGGCCAGCTTAGGCTACATAGAAAGTTGAAGGTCAGCCTGAACTATATGGTAAGGCCCTGTCTCAAAAATACCAAAAAGAAAGTTATATCCCATGGGATCTGAAGAGTGTCATTTGCTTGTTTGTTTTGCAGTCCTGGGGACTGCACCCAGGGCCTCACATATGCTAAATAATTCTATTACTGAGCTACATCCTCAGTCCTTTTTAAATTTTATTTTAAGGTAGAATCTCACTATTGTTGCCAGGTTGACTTCAAATTCAATTTTCTTCCTTTAATCTTCTAGGTATGTGAGATTACAGGCATATGCCACAATGTGCAGCATCTTCCTAATCCCTAACTAATAGTATGTTCAATTGTGTGCATGTGTGTGTATAGTGTGTGTGTGTGTGTGTGTGTGTGTGTGTGTTGCTTGTTTGGATTTTTTCCTAAGAACTGGCTTTTCATGCCCTTGAAGTAGTTTTCCATTGTTCATCTTTTTCTTATTGAAGACTAATCTCTTTGTTGGACTAAAGTAATCATGTTTTGACAAAATTGCCAAGTTATGTAAGGTATATTATTTATTATTGATCATACAAATTCTTTCTTATTTTCTGGAAATTAAAACTGGAGGTTTCTCTGCTCAGTTGCAGCTGAGAAGTTGCCACCCTTCGAATGCTCCCATTCTCCCACCAGAGACCCCACTGTCAGCGCTGGGAGGGAGTCGCTGTACATCAGTATTCCCAAGGGCTTCTCAGCCCCAGAAGTACTGATAATCTTGCATCAGATAAATCCTTGCTTAGGGAGCTGGCCTGGGCATTGCGGGGTACATAGCAGTATCCTTGGCCTCTCTCCACAAGACGCCAATAGCACATATCTGCCCAACTGTGACAATCAGAAATTATCTGATGTCCTATAGGTGCAAAATGCTTCCTTCCTCTGCTCTATTGAAGCCCCAATTGGGGACGACTAATATACAGCTTTTAACATGCCAAGCGAATCTAAGATTTAGGACAACTGGTGTGAATAAATCTTTCACATATACTTGTAAGCATGTATCACTGCATACCAATGATTTCCTTAGGCTAAACTCTGAAGCATGAACAACTGAAGCTTCCTATACACTTCTGTTAGGTGCCCTTCCAAGGAGCACAACATTGACTCCCATCACCAGCCCTGGGAGTCTCCTCTTCCCCCTCATTTTGTCAATTCCAGACATCATGATCATCCTTCTAATCCAAACTGATAAGTGACAAATTGTATCACGTTTAAATGTTGACCTTCCACAGGGTCTGTTAAAAAAGAAAACCTAATGCAGGCTCTGCCAAAGATGGCAGGTCAATCTGCTGTAACACATTTGCTGGTTGATTCCACCTCGTATGAAAGCCTAAGGGTTCGGATAAATTTTTACACTGACCTGGCACCAGCTGCATGTTGTCAGTTGTTTAATAACTAGCCCTCTGGAGTTAGAAAGCAACAAGAAGCAAAAACACAGGGAACTGGGGGTGTGGCCCTGCAGTAGAGCCCTTGTCTGACACGTGCAAGGTCTTGGATTTGATTCCTAACACCACACAGACAGACAGATACACACACACACACACACACACACACACACGCCAAAACCCCCATAGTAATATTTGTAATCTGATGTACATATGCCTATTACAGCAGATTTCAAATTATCCATGAGATGTCACTGATCATGGACACAAGGAAAAACACACACAATTGGTTCTTACTAAAGTATCCAGCGCCAGCCCACCACACTCTAGTATAAATGTTGGAGTACCTTTAATTTGTCCAATTTCTGATGTCGAGAATTTAACTTAGCCCCTAGCAAGTGGGGTCTATGTTAGCAAAGCAGGTAACAAGCAATTAATGAATCGATTTGGCCTATGAAGTCAGCTTGCATAATGAGAAGTTTGAAAGAAAACAAAGATGACAGGTGAAGGCAAGGATCTGGGTCACCCTAAATAGTCCCCCCAGCTGCTCGTTGTCTAGAACATTATCGGCTCTTCATTACCTGGCTTCACAGACTCTAACCTTGAGGATGACATTTGCATGACATCCAGCTTCCAGCAGCTTTCTTAAATTTCTGTGCCTCAGGAACTGGGCAGGAAAACGGTGTATTATCTCACAAAGAGGCTGTGCAAAGCAGTCCACGGATATCAGGAACTGCAGAGAGGCTCAGAGCCATCTGCATCACTGATGAACATGAAGCCACCAAATGCTAACTTCCACACTCGGGCTCAGCACGCACGCGAGACGATCCCAAGACCCTAATAATCGTCATGCCCAGCATGGAATAGAAACGCATGGCTTGACTTACTATGCAGTTTCCTACTGAAATCAGTCAAAAGAATGAGTTTTCTTCCTTCTCAACTTAACAAAGCAGTGAGCGCAAGATCAAATTCCAGAGACAAAATTACGTAGGAACTATAGTAAACATTCTCCTCCATTACTCAGGGACTGCTTACCTAGCTGAAGTTTCCTAAAACAGCAGCTCTTAATCCTGATTATAAATCAGAATCACCTAGGGAAGTGTGTAAAAAATACAGTATGCCTACAATAAATACATAAAACAATATTCAACATCTCTGGCCTTTAGGGAGATGAAAATTAAAACAACATTGAGATCCCATTTTATTCCAGAAAGAATTGTTATTATCAAGAAATAAAATAACAAATGCAGATGAGGCTGCAGGAGAAAAGAAACTCTTTTACGCTGTGCAGAGGTATGTAAACCAGTATAACCAATATGAAAATCAGTATGGTGAATCCTCAAAAAACTGAAACTAGAGGTCCCATTTGACCCAGCTTTTCCTCTTCTATGTATTTTCTAGGATGAATTAAAGTCATCATATTAAGGTGATACATGTCCATCTGTGTGTATAGCAGCACAATTTATATGAGCTAAATTGGAAATAGCCTATATGCCCATCAACAGGTTAACGTAGGCCAGGCATACTGGTGCACACCTAGAATCCCAGCACTCAGGAGGCTGAGACCTGAGGACTGTTGTGAGTTCGAGACCAGCCTGGGCTACAAAGTGTGCTCAAGGCCAGCCTAAACAGCGGAGCAAGATCCTGACTAAAAAGATTAAAAAAAAAAAAGATGAATGGATCAAGAAAAGGCAGTATTTATATACAATCAAGTATTATTCAGCCATAAAGGATAAACTTGAGATATTTGTAGGTAAATGGAAACAATCTGAAAACATAATATTAAATGAATAATCAGAAACACAAGTTCAAATATCATATGGTTTCTCTTATATGAGAAACCTAAAATATAAATAAAGAACAAAATAAAAGAGAATATGAAGTAGCGAGGTCTTTTTCAAATGAAAAAGGGAACAAAAGATGGAAGGAGGAGGGAGGGGGGAGAGGAAAGGGGATGCTGAAAAAGAATTGAAAGAAACAATAGAATTGTAGCTTTTGCAAATGGTAGGGGTACATAGACAGGGAAGGAGGGGAGAGATGGGAGAAAGGGAGGAGATGAGGAAAAAGTTGAGATGTGTTATGTACATGTGTCAACTCCCACAGTAAATGTATTCACCATGTCCTACAAACACAAACTACATACATACATACATATGTACAGTGTGCCTAGGCCTCATTTGGCTTAAGTGGTTTGTAACCTGTTAAATGGTGAGGTAGTCTCTGTTTTTGTTTTAATTTTTTAATTGTCGAGATAATTCTAAGGTCCAATCAAGTCGAAAAACCACTAACCTAAACCAGTTGTTCCTGAACTGGAACTTGAATCAGAATCACTGGGTTTTGATTGGCTCCAAGAATCTATTTTGTGGTATTTGGGTAGTGGGGGTGGGGCAAATGTGTATGGGGTAGAGGGAGTATAAGGGAGTGAGATTTGCATTTCAAACTACTGTAGTGGTCCAGGAAATTCTGAGGCCCTCTTTTTTGCTTATGGTTATTTCAAGGCTTTTCTAAAAGTCTAGGTGGTCATATTTTGCAGTAGACATAGAGAAAGAAAGCTAAAAGAATCGACAGTTGAGTTCATTAGCTGTGCACAGTCCAAAGTCCATAGGGGCAGCTGAGTGAGGATACTATAATAAAGAGTCTGGGGATGACCATCAGATTGCACTTATCTGTCCTTCAGTCCTAACTGGACACACACATACACACACATGCACACATGCACGCGCACACACACACACAAATACATTCACAAGTATACACTTCCAATGCAGTGGCTACTAATAATAGTCAGTATGTCCACATTAATTATTAGCATATTGAAATACTTCTCTATCAGTTCATAAGCAGCCACTCCTTAAAGACCTTACTCCTCTCTAGCCATCCAATACAGGAGTTATTCAGTCTCTCCTAGAGGGGCCCTTCAACGAAGCAGGCACATGATCTGCTCAATACTATTATTGCATATTTTGAATATCCTACCCATCCACCTCTCTATAAGAATAAAAATCTGATCCTGCAAATTTGTACACAGTGGTAGAAAGTATAAAAAAAGAAATCATTAACTCTAACTGGTAGAATCAAAGAAGTATTCAAAAAATAGTAGGCTTTGAACTGAACCTCAAAGGATGAGAAGGTCTTCCTCGAGTAGGGAAAAGATCATTGTAGATCTGGAGCAAAAGCAAAGGTCTAGGGCCAGGGAGATAGCTCAGTGGAATAAGTGCTTC